>OZ021726.1:9829907-10037407 GCA_963978545.1 Linyphia triangularis
ATTTACAGTGTGTCTTTTTCTGTCTGGAGGTTTGAAATTGACGTCATCCTTGACGAAACTTGATGTCACTCCAAGGGATTTGGCAAACTTAGTACAGCATTTGCACCACATTCCCCATTTCGACTGGTCATCCAGCATTAGATTCTCTTGTCTATCTGAAGTTGCTGCTGTGTCTCCTGGAACAGTTTTCCATTCTACTCGGATATTCCTCTTGGTTTTTATTTTATGTACTGGTACAGAACTGGACCCGGCACTTTCAATTCTTATTTCATTTACATTTTGTGACCCCTGTACATTTATCTCTTCTGGATCAGCTTCAGAAATGCTTTCTTGTCGAATGGTAGAACTCGGATTGAAATCTGGTTCCATTGGTTCAGGGTCATCTACCGTTTCACAGCTTTTGTCAGTTTCCCTAAAAAACAAATGGACAATTTTGAAACTTGAGTATTTTTCATGTCCGACAAAAGACTTTTTTTTTTATTATGAAATTTAATAACCTGAGGGCTTAGACTTTTGTTTTCTCTAAAAGTACGTACTATTAGGAGTTATGATGCATAACATTATAAAAATATTCCTTAAGCATTTTTTAAATAAAATTTTAACAAAGAGCAAACTAAAAAAAAAAAAGCAATGTCCGAAACGATGAAATGAAATTACTTTTTCATAATTTACCAATTATCAATGTATAAAATAACTTTTTTCTGGTACGTATTAATTATTTTGTGTTGCTCAAGAGAAATGTCTGGTTTCTTAACAAGTTAATCACTCAAAATAATTCAGTAGATGAAATCATCATTTTTTAATATTGCTTTCATGATTCAGTATGTGAAAGAAACCATTTTGAAATAAAATCTTAAACTGATAGAAAAGATACTGTAAGAACTTTTGGGTTTTCATAAGGTGAGTATTTTTTTTATTATTATTATTTTGTCAGGTCTGTAACATATTTTTTAAAGTATATCCTTCCTTATTAACTGCTTGCCACATACAAACTCTGAACTATATTTGAGCCATGGTGTCTTAAGCCTAAAAAGTGTACACATGGTTCTAAAAAAAATCAAAATTATGATAAATGGTCAGATATGTTACCTATAAAAGTAACAGACCTGACAAAACTTAATAAACACATAACATCTGCTTTCCCAAAACTTGTCAGATCTGTTACTCAATGTCAATTCTGTTATCCAATGTCAGATTTGTCACTTGAAAAGTTCAACTAATGATAATAAGTTGTAGTAACAGACCTGACTTCTTTTAATGTAAATATAATATGAAATACTAGCTAAATACAAGTGCTTCGCTACGAAATTTTAACATGTGCAATATTTTATCTAGCTGTGAAGCCTCGCGTTGCGAAAATCTGTCATTCGTGTATAAGACCCAGTTTTTGGCACTTCGCTCGCAGGAAGGTTCATCGCTAAGCAAAATCGAGCTTGCTTCGTTCGCTGAAAAGTTCATGGACACGTAAACACAGGCTTATTTCACTCGTTAAAAGGTTCATTGCTATGCAAGGATAGGCTCGCTTCGCTCTCTGAAAGGTTCATTGCTGCGTAAGCATAAGCTTGATTCGCTCTCTGAAAGGTTCATTGCTGCGTAAGCATTAAGCTCGCTTCACTCACTAAAATCTAATACTTACGTACTTAATATTGGAAGCCTCTTCCTTGTCAAGAAAAATAAATTTCCCCGTTAATACAATAATACAACACCAATTTAAGATTAGTTTAAAACGTGTTTGTGGAAAGCAAAATTAGAGGCTAAAACTACTTATGTTGAAACTTTCAGAGATCTAGGCCTATTCGAAGTTGCTTTTTGTAAAAAGATTAATTGAAAAACAAATTAAAATTTTAACATTCTTTTTATCAGTCCAATTAGAAGGCCAAAACTACTTGTGTTGAAAATTTCAGAAATGTAGCCCAATCACAAATCGCTTTGTAAAATATTTGTTAATTAATAATAAAAAAAATATTTTAATTCCGTTTTTTAAAAATCCAATTAGAAGGCCACAACTATATATGTTGAAAATTTCAAAGCTATAGCCGTATTTGAAATCGTTTTGTAAAATATATATTTATTAATTAAAAAAATTAATAGCGAACTAAACAAAAATTTAAAATTCTGTCTTTCTAAAGTTCAAAACTATTTATGTTGAAAATTTTAGAACTGTAGCCTTATTAAAAATCATTTTGTAAAATATTAATTAATTAATTCTAAAAATTAATTAAAAAGAAACTAAATACAAATTTAAAATTCTGTTTTTCAAAAGTCCAATTAAAAGACTAAAACTACTTATGTTGAAAATTTCAGAGCTGTAACCCAATTAGTAAACGTTTCGTAAAATGTTTATTAATTAATTAAAAAATTAATTAAAAAATAACTAATTAAAATTTTAAAATTCTGTTTGTGTTGCACAAAATTAAAAGGTCAAAACTACGTATGCTGAAAATTTCAGAGCTCTACTCCAATTTTAAGTAGGTTTCTATAAATCCACAGAGAGACAGACAGACACACAGCTTGTTTTATTATTATAGACTTCTCTATTGCTAAAAAATAAATTTAAATTTTAGACTAATTACCTATTATAGAAGCTGATTTATTAATTGAAAAAGTTGTAATTTCATATAAACATTTGTCTGATAACAGACTTGACATTTTATGCAAGACCTAATTTTAATCACTAGTAATGGTTAATTTAATTTCGAAACCATATCAGTTTCAAAAATGCCTCAAATTTGAAAGCCACTCAAATATGAAATTAAATGTTTCAAATGACCTTACAAATATTGGAATTGTCGAACAGGAAGAGGTTATCAGGGTTCCCACACCAGTTCATATGACCCTTCCCACTCAAAAAAATAATAATATTTTAAAGACCAATCGGTGTAGGCAACATTATTGTGCAACTTCGGTGAGTAAAGAAAATTAAGGATATATACCAAAGATTTATATTTTATGTTTTGTTTTTATGAGATTTAGTCAAATGGCTTTGCAATATTTTCGTAAAAAAAAAAAAAGAAATGTCAAAAATCCGGATATCTAAAATTCGGGTGTTTTTGAGCTAACCATTTTTTTTTTTTACAGAAATCCGGAAATCGTTAATGCGGAATTCTTCCGATTCCGTTCCACATACACGAACGCGTATTAATAGAGCCCCTACTTTTAGGATAGTTATCGTTGATTAGTCGGAAAAAAAAAATTAAATCAAAATATCCGTAAGAAAATGAATATCTTCAATTCTTTTTGCATTGACTTTTGAAACACAAAACCAGTATGGATTGCGATGAGTACCCCATGGCGAGTCGGAATTTTCACCAAGGAAACCACGTGGTTCTACCTGATCTCGGAAAAAGAATATCTTCAAATCGTGCCATAATAAATATTAATTTCCAATCTTTCCCCTTCTCCTATAGCCACTGGATAAAAGTTAAAACAAACCGTTGGAGAATAGAACGAGTTGATAGTAAATAACTTCGGATGCCGCTCGGAAAATGTAAATCGGGAAAAAAATAATGCTGTTTTAAGAATGAAATTTATTTTTTTTATAGCTATTTTAATTTCAGAATTTAATTCAGAATTAAAGGATTTGAGCACCGATAATGTGCTTAGAAAATGACAGTTGATGATTTTCGGCAATTTCGATGGGTCGTCTCGTAGTTCATGCGTGTTGCGCAATAATCCCCTACCACATGTGAATCGAAATTATTTAACTGAAAGGTTTAAATTTAAAATACATTAAAGCACTTACTTGCATTTTGAAGTAAAATAATTTGTAATACTGGACGCCGAGGTAAAACTAGCAGAAAGCTTTCTCTGCTTGCCTCCGCCACGGGAATTCATGTTCGTCGAAGAAAATCTTGTCCGAAATTCTGGAAATAAAGATCTTGACACAAGCACACAATCTTCACAGAAACTCCATCAAAGTGGCGGGATTAATACCTCAGGAATCAGGAAACTTTGCTAATGATACCCCTTCCCCTTCTCCCCATCGATCTGGTAGCCGAGTTTTTATTGGAAAAGGGGTTGATTTGGGGAGAGGTCATAGGTCGGGACGGCTGTTGAGCGTTTAGCAAATGGTAGCCACATTGGCGACTTTAGTGAAAAAAATGGTCGCCAAAACGTAAGAAATACGTTTTGCGTAGGGATCCGTTTTACACTAACAAATATACCAAAGGTTGAGAAACGCTGTAATAGACTGCCCGATGTTTTCGTTTTCTTTAACCTAGTTATTTTATATGGTCTTATTAGGTGGAATAGGGGAAGGGGATACAAAGTAAATTGTAAGTTATTATTCTGACAATCTTATGTAAGATCCTTGCATCACTTTATCATTGTATTCTTGATTACAGGTAGGATTTAAACCAGAAGAAAAGCCTGAAACAACAAATAAGCCAGTAACCAACATTAACCATTTACTGAAACGAAAGGTAAGAATTCCTTGGGTTTGATACAGAAATCTGTCAGTTGCAAAATGGAAAAGCTGGTTTCTTTTTTCCAACTATTTCAAAATCACTTGCAATGATTCTGTAAAATGTACATAGGAGACTAATGTATAATAATTTATATTTCTTGAAGGAGTTTATTTAAGTATATATATATATATGTATATTTTTTTAACAGAAACCTGATCAAGATGAAGAGGATAGTAAATCTAAGCGCCTGAAGTTGGCTTCTGGAGTACAAACTAACGGTGTTTCATAAAGGTTAGTTAGTTCTTATTATTTTTAAGTCATATTCTTGTAGCTGATTGAAGAGGAAAATTGTCCTTTTTATGTAAATTGTTCAAAGTTTAATATCATAAAAACAGACTACAAATACTCCCCTTATGAAAGTGTTTTAAATTCAAACACTAGTGAATAGTTGCACTTGACCAGCTTATTTTTCATGTAAACGTCAGATAAGCTATTTTTTCCTACAAAGCTGCTTATTCCCAGCGCTAAATAGCTGGCCAAGGATTCGAACTTGGTCTGAATGAAATGAAAATGATTAGATTTGACCATTTTATATTAATGGTAGTCATACTAATATCTATGTAGTTTAATAATAATAGTTAGGACAGAGTTCATCGTAGAAATGAAAAAAGGCAGGGTGCTATTTCCCAAAAAAAGGAAACTCCTGTTCTTGAGGGCACTTTTATGTTCAAATTGCAGAAGTTTGTTTACGTTTTTTGTTGTAATTTCAATATTGTTTTACTTTTCCACCACGCTATCTTTAAGTTTTCGAATTTTTGAAAAAAATTAATAATGCAAAAGGCTGTGAAACAAGAACTTGCTCAAAAACTCAAAAAATACCAAAATACTGATAAAATGCTAGTCCTACTTTTGTATCAATTTATAATACGGTAAAATTAAGATAAGAATGTTTTGATTTAATGAATGTTAAGATAAGAACTTTTTACAATTTATCCCTTTGTAAAATTTTCTAAAGTTTGAATGAATCATCCTTTGAATAATTTTTTAGGTTTGCCATTGTCAGATAGATAATAGTGTTTCTCCAAATTTAACATTATTCACTGTGGGATATCGCAAGGAGTATTCAGACAGTAAAAATTGTACTATGTCCTTCAATTTGTGCATTTTTTTATTTTCCAAATGGGGTCATATTCTGCGTTAACGGCGTTAGCATGCCGCTATTATGTAGGCTATAATAATAAAAAAAATTTAAATCGGAAATAATCGGGGATTTTGTCTGCTGTCCTGTGATGCTTAATTTTAAATATAAAACGAATGGTTAGAAATTGGTAACAGGCAAACTACCAAAAACTTCCATATATTTAACAGGAGGGAATCGCAATTATGCATGTCCAAACGGAAATATTCTTTTTAAATTCTTAGGGTAAACATTTGATTGTTGTACACCTTTAACTAAAATAACCACATCTTTCAAATTCCTTTCTTCTCCATTTTGAAGAAGGCATGGGGAAAAGTCTGCGAAATATGCTTAATCAAAACCTGTTCATAATCAAACAAACCATCCATATTAACTAACGAGCACTTGGAAATTGTAAGACAGCACCCTGAAAATCCACCTTCTAATGACGCACGTTATATGGACATCTATTCAATAGTTTCAGTCCCTGGTCTGCACGTTTGAACATGAATGCACATGCGTGAGTAGGGGTGATCCACATATTGTGTAATGTTGGGGGGGGAACAAAAGTTTTTTGAATTCTTGAAGGATAAAAAAATTTCTCAAAAAGGCAGGAAGAGCGCTATTTTTAATGAAAAAGGCAGGCAGGCCGCCCCTTGAAAAACGCCTACGATGAACTCTGGTTAGAATATTGATGATGATAATAACAATATAATGACATTTTCAGCAACAACAATAGCATTAGTAACAACAGAAATAAAACACACATAAAATACTCATTAAATAATTAAATTATTGCCTGAATGCTGAGCCAACACTCTAAGAATGCAACATTTAATATAAAGCTATTTTAGACCTCTGCCATCACAATTAATAACATTATTAAACTCCTTCGAATGAAAGATATTTTGATAACTCTAAATAATTTTCCTGGAAATTATTTAGTGTCTCCTATGTTCCTTAATCCTTTATTTACTGACAGGACTTATAAATCCCATCATTCTCTTTATTAATGCTTTGAGACCCATTGGGACTTTGAAATCCACTTCTATGAAGGCTAATTGTTAGATTGCAGCATAAGCTTACTTCCCTTTATATTTAAACACATGGACGATTTTCAATATTTTAGGCCTCCATCTTGGCCTTCCTATACTTTTGTGGTGGTATCATGTATATATGACAGATACAGGGTTCCCACGGTCCTTGAAAGTCCTGGAAAGTCCTTGAATTTTTTTTGATGAAATTTGGTCCTTGAAAGTCCTTGAAAAAACGATAAGGTCCTTGAAAGTCCTTGAATTTTTAAGTGATCAATGACAGTGGTGTAGTGTAAAATAAAAAAGTGTGGGAATGCTATGTTGCGTCGTTACAAATGTATATATTTTTTTTTCTCTGTGTGTGTGGGATGGGGGGAGTGAAAATGACAACTTTAAATAGTTTTGTTAATATTACTATAATAATACCCCTTATTGCCGCCACTGTATGATTTTTTTTTTAAGAACTGCTGCTACATTTTTGGAATAAATTCTGCCTTAACTGTAAATGTAAAACTTTCCCATTCTCAAACCGAAAAGCAATTTAATTTTGCATTTTAAAGTAGTACATCTGAATTGCTTTCCTACTTATTCGCAGCCCAATTTCGATGTATTATACCCATTTGCAAAACCATTAGCACTTTTATATTAAGGAAAATCAAATATACAGGACCGGCCTTGGAGTAAAATGCTATGTGTGCAAGAATGAGTTTTGGCGCCCGTTATAATGAAAATGGGTATAGAAAACACTTTAAAAATGGTAAGGGTGCTCTATATGGTATGGATGCAAACTATTAAAATCGTAGCGTTTTCTGCACTAAATAACATTATTTTAAGTCAGCTTTTATTAATGAACCCACGGACTCAATTTTTTTTTTTATAAAATATAAAAATTTTAATAAAATTATTTTCGTAAGAATTGAATAAAATACGTGTTATTAAAATTACTAATTTTTGCTACGTATTACTTTTTTTAGTAGTCCTCCGCTCTTAGTGCAAGCCTTGGAACCCCTTTTCAACTTTGGGTTGTGAAAGGCTGCAATTTGGCTAATGTAGCATTATCTGTACTGCCAAGTTAAAGTGAAACAAAGCTAACAACTGTTCAGTTCTGTCACAACAACGTAGCGGAGCGCTTGAAGCCAGTCTCTTAAATGTACATTCAAGCAACATTTTATGTGTTGAACTAAACATATTCAAATTCACAAACATTCAAAAGCGAAGTTAATATAAAGGATTTAAAAGTCAATACTATTTTGAACATATTTTTTCATGTTCAAACAAGTTATGTTTGATTTTTCCAATAACTGGGAATAAAATAAATATTTCCTTATATCTGACAAAATATAAATGCATAATTCCGTGATCTCAAAACACCTTAAAATCTAATACAAAATATCAACATTCTGCTCTTACCTATCTGGATATTTAGCACTAACCAGTTTTTTCCGTCAGAACCGCAGGTTTGCTTAACTTTTTTGGATTATGAAAAAAACCCATCTTTTATTGTCATTTGTTTTTTCCTCTTGAACGAATTCATTTCTTAGGTACGTTGAATGGTTTACAAATAATTTATTAAATCCGTCCGTGATATAAAAATTAAAAAAAAAAAAAAAAAAAAAAGTTACATAACTTTTGTTGATAAATCGGTTAGCGTTCCCGTTAAAATTAGAGGAGGTGAAATATTCTTCAAGGAAAGGGCGCAAAGAACTGAATGTGCTAGGTCACAGTTTTGTTCTTTAAAAAGGTAGATAATTGGCATGAATTTGTGTATGGAAGTTTTAGATTGTATATACGACGAACCATACAAATTTGACGTCTGGAATTCCTCCACAAATACAGATTATTCGTTGAAGAGGATAATTGCTATTGAATGAATCATAGCTAGATGTAAACATATATGTCAGTTCATTTTTAATCAAGGAGAAATGGCCATGTGTGAGTTGCCGCGCCTCTTTCAAGTGTTTTACAAAAACTAGAATTTGCCTGCTCATCTCTGAAGTTGTGGATCCCATACGAAAGCAAGTTCCCACGAAATGACTTTTTTGTTTGCTTACTTGGCTTTGAGTTCAGTATCACGTAAAAAGAAAAAAAAATTTTAGATGAGGGAACGTTATTCCGCCTTCTATAAATGTAAAAGATCGCCGTTTCCTCGTGTTTCCACTCCACTACATCCCTGACCTCCGATAATCTCCGTTTTGTAATTTTACATCTGATGTAGTATTTAAAATTATAGTCCTTAAATTTTTCTAAAAAGGTCCTTGAATTTTCTTAAAAAGGTCCTTGAAAGTCATTGAATTTTTTTCTTCAATAAGAGTGGGAACCCTGCAGATACAACACCTAGGCACCAGTTATTACTTTTGCTGAGTGGTTAGAGCGCCTGTCTTCTGATCTTCGACTCACCGTTAGCACACATCACTACATTGGTGACTCAGATATTCGAACACATCAGTGGCGCCATCTACTGCATGACTTCCACACTACCACCTCAGCATCTCTCTGACGATTCACTGCCACACGCAATGCACTCAACTCAATTGTTCGCCCCTTCGAGACTCGCTGGAAAGGGGCTATGTGGTGGTCTTGTGTATATATGACAGATACAACACCTAGGCACCAGTGATCACTTTTGCTTAGTGGTTAGAGCGCCTCTCTTCTGATCTAGGAGCCCCGGGTTCGACTCCCTGTTGGCGCATATTGCTACACTTTTCTCTCTAAAAGGAAATAAGCTTGTGCTGCCATCAAACAATTCAAGAGTAAACATAGAAGCGGATTTTAAAATCACAATAGGTCTCAAAGCATTTAAATTAATACAGTACCATGAGAAAACTGACAGAACTCAGTAAATAAAGGGTTAATTATAAGTTTTGCTATTGAGGGAGGTGAAGAAGTAGTTTTTGGCAGATATTTTGTGGAAAAAAAAACTAATGTAACCCATAAAAACAAAGTTTTTAATATAAATCCTTTATATGCATTACCAATTTTTATATTCATTAAAATAGCGTCGTTTCTGTTGTCAGTATGTGCTTGCATCTAATTTTAAATATTAAAAACATTTCTATCAGCAAAATATACAATAAACTTTTCAAAATTTCTTCTTTAAAAATGAATGTAAATGTACGCATTCACATCCAAATATCTTATTTATTTCGATTAAAGCAATTTTATTATTTATTAAAACGATTTTGGTAACAGGAAAGAGTTTTTCAAAGATCGATTAAATGCCATAGGAGAGTGGCAAGAAGGAAAAAACTGCATTTCATGAAACAAGTCTGTAATTTTGCACATTGAAAGAATGTCATTTTGCGAAGTGGAGCCACTCGGAATTTTCTTCCGGTCGAGTTTTTATACTAGTTCACAGTTAGGTATAGAATGTTCGTTTTTATCAATAAAAATAGTATTATATGGGGTCACACCCAAAATCATGAACGTGTATTAAGTTAAATTATAAGACTTAGATGAAAGATAAAAAAAAAAAAAATTAAAAAAAGTTCAACGGGAAGTGATATGCATTTCGACCTGAAGTCTATAACACCTAAAACTGCACCCAACAGCTTAAACTGCATATACGAAATATATCCTATCAATAAAAATGGAATTCTGGTGATGTTTTATGATGAACTAAAATTAAAAAGCGTCTTCTGCGTCGAGGTTTTAGATTTGTTTAAAGTTAGACTTAAAAATGTACTTCTTCAGGGTGGCCACAAAATTCAGGAAAAAAGTTTCCTGATAATTCCCTGATTTTAGGGCAAACTTTTTTCCAAATTTTCTGAGGTTTTCTAGATATTTAGACACCTTGATCAAATACAACATGTATTCTAAAGAGATAATAATTTAAAAAAAAAAAATAGTTTTGCTCGTAATGAAAAGTTTAAATTATTCCATAACATTAAACTTCTAATGGCTTACCACTACCAATCTCCATGTAAATAGCGCCTAAATATGGATGAACGAGTCTTAAACAATACAAAATTTCCCTGATTTTCATGAAATTTTAAAAAGTTCCCTGATTTCCAGGTTTTCCCGGTTCTGTGGCCACTCTGTTCTTTATATTTTACCACTGCCATATAAAGGGTCACTATTAAAAACTCTTAATACTTCATGTTGTTTTATTTCTAATTATAAGGATGGATTTTCTGAATATAAAATTTCAACCGGAAATGGCTGAAATTCCTACTGCAAGTCTGTTTAAAAGGAACTGATACTGACCATATACCAATACATTTATTATATCATGGTTATATCGTCTCAGATAGCAGGAAATGTGCAAAATTAGACTTGTTCCACGAAAAGCAGTTTTCGAATATAATTTGGTGCCTAGCCTCTACTATTTAAGCACGATTGGATGAAGACAAGTTGGTTTATTAGTATTTTGTATAAGCGACCTTTAGTGATGTTGTCAGGCCTTTTTAGTGATGGTGCCAGCTACCAAAATTTAATAGAATGCATTGTCATCAAATCTATCTGCCAAGTTTCAGCCCAATTGGATGACAGCAAGAAAGTTAATTAGGCTTCCATAGATTTGCCTGCCACAACATACACCCACAAAATCGAAGTTAATATATAGGATTTAAAAAGCAGCACCTGCAAACTAATTTTTAAATGCTCTCGTCTGGTGTTTGGTACCAAGTATAATGTTAGTGCTTTCCCGTTTTGATTTACTTCCTTATACTCCGAATTCTTGATTTGTATGCATATTATAGGCATGAAAGAGTTCCAGCAGCGTTTTTGAAAACTTTTTAGTAATTGCACAAATGCTACAACAAATTTTTTTTATTAAAGGTTATATCATTCTTCGTGTAATTAGTTTAATCCGTCATTAAATTATTTATTTGTTGTATACCCTGAAATTTTTTCTTTTTTCTAGAGGTCCTTTCATGCTTGATTTAATATTTCTTTCTTCAAATCAAAATTTAATATCTTATATCAACATATAAAAACTCGCATTTATTTTTCAGATGAGTGGGTGAAACTTCTAATGCATTTCTACATTCTTTATCCTCATAGAAAAAAAGAAAACTGTAAATATTTTGTATGTGTCTGTAATTCCAGGTTTTTATTTTTAGAAACTGCATTTGTAAATTTTTTACATTAAATGTATTCTTTTGTATTTGCTGTGATTTGAAAACTTGTCTTGTTCTTACTATTTATAATTACATATACTATTTATAATTACATATACTATTTATAATTACATATACTATTTATAATTACATATATATTCAATATATTACCGAAAATTTCCCAAAGCTTGAAAAACATCTCAAGTTCTATATTTAAATCAAGGCCTTAAAAGTATAACTATAGAGTTCTCTTTAATGTTCTGTCGTGTTATAATTCATTGAATCTCTGCCCCCCCCCCCCCCTTTAACAAACCATGTTCTGGTAAAGTATAGCACTTGCACCAGAAAATCTTCGTTACAATACATACATTTGCATTGTGACCTTTAACATGTTTTTGATAGGTTCTTATTTTCTGGGATTTCAAACGAACTAATTCAAAGAAGTGGGAATCCTGTTTAGTACCTTCATGTGATTTAAATTTCGTAAACGTACTTGAAATACGGATGCATACCTGCCAACATTGGCATTTTCAAATTAGTACAATTTTTACGGAACAAATATTTGCATTCCTATGACTCATAGAAAGTTAAATAGCGACAATATTTATGAATGTAATATAGAAATAGTAATTCTATTACAAATGCAAATGCAAAAAAAAAAAAAATGCATAATATTAAATTGCTCTCAAATATAACAAATTGTTACATTTTAGCTCAAAATGGAAATTATAAATTAAAAACTAACTTGGATTTAAAAATAAATCAAATTTAAACTTTACGATGAAATCTTTGATGAGGTTTATGATTTAGTCTACATTACACCTAAATAAAACATGCTTTATGACATAAAAACTTTAGTGAAACGTACAATCAGTTGGTGGTATTCAAAGTGTTTAATCACAAGCACAAATATCAATTATGCAGGCTTTCGAATTCTTATTATTACATTCGATGTTGTCACTGTGCTTTTTAGAATTGATATGAACTTCGATATCAGTAGATCCTCCATGAGAAATCTTAATATCAGATGCATAGATAGAGCAGAATGTAAAATTTGTTTGAATTTCGGATGATTAGAAGTAAACTGCTTGGTTTGAAGTAAACTCCAAAAAAACTTGATATTTTCTGGAGTCTTACACCAGGATTGTTTAACTTGGATATTTTAAAATAAGTAATTAAGACTAACAAAGAAGCTGAAAACCGAAAGTGCTTTAATCTCAAAAGTCCGAGAAAACGAAACAGTTGTTCGGTGTGAGTGCCGCCAAAATAATTGAAAACGGCGGCGTCGCGATTTAGTGCGCAGCGTTGGAGTACGGTCCAAAAGAAGAAAGAATAAAAAAAACTAAAGCACTTTCAGTTTTCTACTTTATTAATCTGTTAAGTTCGAGACAACGAAACAGTTGCTTGGTTAGCCAAATCCCGTCGGCAACACAGATGAAAACAATGAATTTCCGGCGCTGAGCTCGAGTGCTTTTATTATATACGTGCAACATTATTGTGCGGTCCAAACAGAAGGAAGCACCAAAATCTAAAGCATTTTTGGTTTTCAGATTCTTTGTTAATCTCTTGAGTCTGAGGCAACGCAATAGTTGTTTGGTTCGCCAGGTCCCGTCGGCAACACAAATGAAAACAGTGCATCCCCGGCGCCGTGGTTTAGTGCTATTATTTAAGCGCAAGTCCAGTACTATTATTTACGTTTTGGAGTCTAGTCCAAAAGATGGTAGAATTAAAAAACTAAAGCACTTTCGATTTTCTGCTTCTTTATTAACCTGTAAAGCCCAAAAAATCGAAGCAGTGGTTTGGTTTGCCAAATCAAGTCGGCAACAGAAAAGAAAACAGTGCATCCTCGCCAACGCGATTTAGTGCTGAACATATGCGCAATCTTGGAGTGTGAATAAATATTTTGACTGACGCGGCAGCTTTGGAAAATCGTTTCAGTTTCGTTGGTGACTTGAAAAAATATTAAAAAATTAAAAAAAAAAAAAAAAAAAAAAAAAAAACGGTTTTAGGGGGGAAAAAACGAAAAGTACCGTGAAATCCGTACGATTTTTCTAGCTGTTCGTACACCCGTACAAAATAGTAAAAATCCGTACATTGTACGGATAATTCGTACAAGTTGGCAGGTATGCGGATGAGTCTTAATTACTCCTTATCTAGATAGAATTGTGAACACAAAACTAAAATTTAACTTTAAATAATTTATCTACGTGTGTAAAAGACATAATAGCCTTTCTGGCCCCAATACCATCTTCTATTTTAAGGCAATTGAAGTTTAAAAAAAAATAATAACCAGAGTTAACAAAGGAAATTTATGATAATCCAAACTACTCTCTCTATAAATATAAGGCAAAGCCCTCACCCACTCATCACTAATTCTCCCACAACTCTGAAAATTGGTACAAATATCAACACTGGTAAACATAGGAAAAAGTAAGCTATTCCGATCTCGATTAACCCACTTTAAGGGGTTAAACGTTCCAAACGAGGAATATTCAAATGCCTCACTTCCCATATGGTCACATCTCCAAAAATTGGTACAAATGTCAACAAACACAGAAAAATTATGCTTTTCTGATCTCGATTAGCCCACTTTAAGGGGTGGAAAGGGGATTTAACATTCCAAACGAGGAATATATGCGAACGTCACACTTCCCATATGGTCTCAATTCTGATATTTGGTACAAATGTCAACAAAGACAAACTGAAAAAGTAAGCTATTCCGATCTCGATTAACCAACTTTAAAGGGTCATAAAGAGGTTAAATGTTCCAAACGAGGGATATGTGAATGTCCCACTTCCAGTGTAGTCGCAGTTCTGATATTTGGTGCAAATGTTAGAACTGTGAATGTCCCACTTCCAGTGTAGTCGCAGTTCTGATATTTGGTGCAAATGTTAAGAAGGGCAAATTTAGAAAAAATAAGTTATTCCAATATCGAATAATGAATTTTTAAGGGTTGAAAAGTCGATGCAACATTGAAACTATACAAGGAATATCTTAATGTGTCACTCTTTGAAAAGTAGAACTAAGAGCAAACATAAGCACAAACTATTGCAATCTCTATTAAATAATTTGCCGACCAAACGGTATAGTGGTTAGCGTGCTGGCTTCTAGATCGCGAGGTTGCGGGTTCGAGTCCCGCGTAGGCATGGGTGTTTGTAAATGTATGTTGGCTTGTCTAATGACGAAAGTTTCGGTGCATTATAGCCCTCGTGTTGCTGACGGCGCCAGATAATCTGAAAACAACCAACCAACTATTAAATAATTAAAAAGTGTCAAAAGGGGGTTAAACGTTCTAAAGAAAAGATATTCAAATGTCTCATTTCAATATATTCACAATTAAAAATTTTGGAAAAAATTTCAACAAAGTATTTTTT
This sequence comes from Linyphia triangularis, assembly GCA_963978545.1. Classification (NCBI taxonomy): domain Eukaryota; kingdom Metazoa; phylum Arthropoda; class Arachnida; order Araneae; family Linyphiidae; genus Linyphia; species Linyphia triangularis. The sequence continues at coordinate 9,844,957 of OZ021726.1, forward strand.
TTAAAGAGTAAACATGTCTTATTCAGTATACCGGATCTTGCGTTATTGCCATGGAAAATAAAGATTATCTTCTTAATCAAAGTGCAAATTTTAAATAATTAGATAACTAAACAAGTTCAGCTCATTTCAAAAGTAATAGACAATGTTTTGATGTTTAGAAATGCGAGAGACAATATCAAATGATAAGGCTCTAATCATGCCTCGGACGAAGTTTATTTCAAATTCTCGCATCAATGAATATTTTGGTAGCTCCATGGACCACTTTCGGCCCCTGCTGACCAAGAGTCTGGATTCCACTGCAATAACAGTTTTAAACATTTCTGGCTGCGATATTATTCAGGGGTGACAGTTTTCCTCCTTTTTGGTTTCTTATGTTACATTTTCCTTCTCCAGGGTGGCCTCAAAATTCAAGAAAAAAAAGTTCCCCCGATAGATTTCTAAAAAATTCCCTGATTTTACGGCGAATTTTCATTCAAATTTCCCCAACTTTTCCGGATGTGTGATCAAATAGAATATGTATTCTAAAAAGATATGCCAGTTTTTAAAAAATAGTTTTGGCTGTAATGAAAAGTTTAAATTATTCCGTAACATTAATCTTCTGCTACAATTCTCTGGGCAAATGGCACCAAAATACGGATGAGCGGGGAAACAGGCCTTCAAAAGAAAGAATTTCTCTGATTTTTGTGAAATTTTAAAAAGTTCCCCGATTTTTTCCAGAAACAGAAAGCTCCCTGACAATTCCCTGATTTCCAGGTTCTGTGGCCACTCTGTTCTCTTTGTCCCGGTTTCGAGGATCCACATTTTTCTGATCTGAACCAGTTTTTCCAGCAAAAAGAATACTTTTCCTCATGTCTAAACAAAAGATTTTCCCTCTTAGTTCCCCTTTCCTCACAGATTACTTCACTAACTCCTAATATTTGAAATGTAATTATTATATAGTATGATAAATTTCACTGTATCTTTAAAATTATTGAATCATCCTTCCTGCATACTTCTTTTATTGAATTTTTGTGTATTCCTTCCGCGAGCTTTTTAACGAATTTTTGGATTTGCTCTCTGATCACTCTCATCCTCGATTATTGGAAGCAGAAGGCACCTACAATTTGGAAGAGTAAATTTGTTATAAATTTGAAGGATTGCAGAACCTTAAAAGAAAAACTTTTAAATAGTTGGTTCTCAATAAAAATTGTAGCTTAGGCTAATCTGCTCAATTGAATTTACAAAATACAATATAATATAAAAGAATAACTATATAGTCGAGTTCAATCTCTTTAATTTAGACTGTTTTCAACAAAGTCAGTAATACTAAATGAACATATATATACAATGTTTTCATATTTGAACTTGCTGTTAAAATACATAGAAATAACATCTATTGGTAAGTGAAAATATTTTTTACTTTGAAATTGCGACTTGGAAAAAATGAAACAGTAAGTCTTAGAAGACAAGACAGGCGCAAGTATAAATTTTTACTAAACTTCATCCATATCATTAGTTTCTTCACTGGTGAAAGTTTTTAAAGCTTCTACTACTATGTCATCTATAGAAGTTTTTCCGCTTTCTATCAGTTCCATTATCTGATCTTTCAGGCAGAAATCTAAAAAAATCCTTATGTTCTTGCGCAAACAGTCAATGTCTGAAATCTCGTCATTTTTTTCCACTGTCTCTTGACCCATTTGCTGTAGGACGCTAATGAGCACATCATCCACAGGCAGTTCATCGAATCCCAACTGTTGCATCAAATCAGGATCATTAATCAAAAGGCAAAACAACTGTGAGAAATTTTCTCGTAGACTAGCGATCACTTCCTCACTTTCATTCTCCAACAGCGCTGAAGGTTGATCGGCTACAACAGAGGAATCATTTGATACCGAACTAGAAATGTCCAACGACTTCTGGAGAGAAGTTCCTTGGCTATCCGATAGGTATGCACTCGTCTTGTGCATAGAATCATCGCCCGATTCCATGTCTTCATCAATGCTTTTTGGCCCATTTGACAAAACAGATTTATTCGATTCTTTGCTTTGCTTTTCCTGTTCCGAGTCAGCCTTGTGCTTCAAAACATGCTTTTTCAAGGTAGGAGTATCACTGAACACTACACTACAACTAATGCAAATGGCCTTGGCACCTCCGAGTTGTGAAAAGGGTTTAAGAATCTCCCGGCTGCTATCTTCGTCAAAATTATGATACTGGGACTCTTCACAGAATGTTGTATGATTTTCTTTTGTTAATGCAGATAAGAATAAGCAGTTGCAAGCTGTGCAGAGTATTGTGTTCTTCAACGATGCATCCTCTGAAACGGAGCTTTCTGAAGACCTGTGACGATCAAGCATATGTTTGAAAAACACGTTCGGATCGTTGAATAGCTGACTGCAAGTGATGCAAGTCGCCACTTGCCGCCGACGTGCCATTTCAAATTTAATCTTCTCTGTGGCATTCTTCTTGACATGCGAAGTGTCCTGAACGCACTTTTCACAGAACTCGGCATGGACTTCTTGCACAGAAATGTCATACAAAGTGTTGCATGTAGTGCAGTATCTTATATTTTTCTTTTCGACTTTGACAATGACGTCAGCCAGCGCGCTGCTGCCCGCCGAGCTCTCGTCTTCTTCCAAGGCTATTTGATTCTTCTCCTTAGTGGTCACAGCCGAGTTCTTCTTTTTGCAAAGTTTTCGAACATGCAAGCTATAGTGAGCCTCGGTAGTGAATCCAATGTTGCATTTCTCACAAGTGAAGAGAGATTTCTTAATACCCCCTATCACAATCTCTTGCTGGGAATCGGCAGGTTTGCCAAAGGATTTCTTTGCCACTTGTTGTCCACTCAACCTGTCCGGTACAATCGGGTCAGTCTTCGACTTGTCTTTGACCGTGCTGTTCTCATTCAATGAAGCATCAACCTGCAAGTGCCAAAACAAATGCATCTGAACCTTGGAGTGACTGTTGGAGACTTCGCCACAGATCTCGCAAGTATATCGATTCATTTCATTGATCTTGAGGTACTTCCCTCGGCCAAAGTGACTCAGACGATGAGGGACAAAGTCTTTTGCAGTTGTGAAGTCTTCAAAACATTCGCTGCAGGTCAGAATTTCCGGCGCCTTTTTCGTTACCTTTGGTACTTTTTTTGGCGATGGAAGGTCAGACAGAGATCGACGCATCGATTCCAGGTTTCTCACCACCGCGTCCTTGTGGGCCTTAGACAGGCGATGACCCTGAAGGCCAGCTTTTTTCAGAAAACTCACCTTACAGATGTCACAATAAAATCCGTCATCTCCTTCATCCTGGTCCACTGCAAATTCAGGCTGCGAGTACTCAAAACCAGGGGTACTTACAGTAGATTCGTCTAAACGGGAACGGATAAAATGCTTCGGATCCTGGTTGGAGTGCACTTTGGTGCAATGTAGTACGACATGCGGAGCAGTAGCCAAGTTTATGTTGCAAACAAGGCATTCAAATTCAAAGCTTTCGTAATGTTCATCATGCATATGGTTTTCTAAACTGTCTACGTTGCTGAACTTTTTAGGACAGAATTTACATTCCAATTCTGCATCGAGATGCTTTTCTTGAAAGTGCTTGTTTCGAAAATAGGTTGCTGGAAATTCTTTTGCACATATTGGACATGTGTTGGGATGCATCCTCAGTTTCTGCTTTAGCACAAGTGGAAGCAAAGAATGTTCCTTGTCATAAAAGTCTGAAGAATCTGACTTTTTCGATTGATCAAATTTTGACTTGGAGTGAAAGATTCGTATATGCTGATACTTAGCAGTTTCGGAGGCAAAAATCTGAGCGCATATATTGCAAGTAGTCTTTTTTAAAAAGGACCCTATCTCCTTTTCAGATATGTCCGAGTGGTTTCGGACATGAGCATTGAAAGTACGGACATGTACAAATTGCTTTCCACAGAAAGGGCACTTGCAAAAGTTATTCATAGATTTTGTTGCTTTACCCCAATGATTGAGTTTCTTTTGGTGCTGGAAAAATTTAAAAGGATCGGGAATTTTCTGATAGCAAACGGGACACTGGTTTAACGACTTCAAAGGACTCGAATGAGACATGGGACTTGCTCTGAATCTGCGCCGAGAAGAATTGGGCAATGACTTTCGGGCCGAACCGCTTGTGCGATCAGAAATAGAGTTGAAACGTGGTGACGCATGCCTGTGATTTGGGAAAGATTTCCGTGCATTTCGCGAATTATCTTGCATAGATTTTCTGGCAGTGTGAACGTCCCGTTTTGGAGGATGCGGCTTGTAACGAGCCATGGCACACTGCTTGTTCCGTTCCAAGTGTTTAGCTAGTATCTCATTGTTCGGATAAATATTTTTGCACCATGCACACGAAACTTGAGAATCATTCTTGGAAAAGAGATCAATTGAAACTATGTCGTTTGTGTGTCGACTATCGCTATCAGACTGCTTTTCATGGTGCTTACTATTGCCAGGTTTAGAAAAAGATTTTCGAGCCGAAAACGATTCCTTTTTAGTTACATGTTTAGAGGAACAGAAACCTATTTCTTTATGAATTTCATACTCAAATTTTGAAAATGGCTTTTCACAAATTGGACATGTCACCTTAGATGTAGCTGAAGAATTACCTTCTTTACCAATCATTCCATTGGCTTTCAATCTATTTTTACTGAGCATTTTTTCCGAAGCTTTTCTTCTTCTTATGCTTTTTAAACATGTTCTTTTATGCTGCCGAAATAATGAGAGGTGAGTGAATTTCCGCCTGCAATAACAGCAAGTGCTTGAGCTTAAAAGTGTGCCCCTGCATTTGTGCTGGTGGGAATATAGAACATGTAGAGTAAATGTGACAAAACCACACTTATTGCATTTCTTTTCAGAGTTTGAAATGTTTATAGGACCCTTGAATCCATTGGTTAAATTCTTTGTCTCCATGGTATCCTGAAAATAATAAAATTAAGCTTATAAGAACAAAGCAAAAGTTAGATACAATAGTGTTACATAAATTAGGTACGTATTATAAAAATAAATAAAAAAAATTAATTGAACAGGATAGTTTTCTACAATTTTGATAATTGAAGTAGTTAACTAGGGGTGTGGAACATCGCACAACTTTCAATTACACTATATTACTCATGTGGATTTGTGTCATTTATCGGTTTTATATTTCATCATTCGCTTAGAAAAAATAGCCGATTTGGCAAATTTTTTTTGCAATAATTCTTATATGGGTCTTTAAAAAAAAAAAAAAAAAAACTTCGTCGAAATGGTGTTTTGGGTGATATACTTTTCGGTATAAGTGAAACTGCAGAGAAGAGGAAAAACGATTGTTGCTGAGCTATGTTCAAACAAAGAGAACTCTGTGTTGATGGCATTCGTTTTTCAACTTTTTACACCATTAAAGCATTTTTATGTAGATTTCGGAGGTGTGGTTGTTAAGAACACCTTAAGAGGCATTATTACAGCGATTTTGATCAAAATCGTTGGAGCTGTTTTTTAACAATCATTGAAAAACATGATTTTTTCAACGGCAGCTACCTTATACGCATGCATGATTGACAAAAACCTTAATGGTAGGTCCCATGGCCACGTACAAACAACACTCCAAATTTGAACATCGAAGATAAATTTGTATGGGAATTATGCTGACCACAGATATTTTTTCTAGATCACTTTTTTGAAATCGGGATGTTCCAAAACGTGGAGAAATAAAAAAAAAAAAAAAATTTTTTTTTGACTGAATCCTATACTTTTATTATCCTATGTATACATATGGGTAATTGAAAGTAAAAAGTTGTAAGCAGTTAAGTTACTGATTTCAACTTATTTGGAGAAAAGTAACATACAAGGCAAAACAATATCGTTGACAATTTCAGCATTTGTGAATGTTTTGCTTAAATTATACTTTTCTATGCCGTCTGTACGTAAACTGGTTTTGTGATGTCCCGTACATCTTCCTGTACCCAACAGTAAGTTCAGAAACTAAACTCAGTCAAATGTATTTACATTTTGAATCTTTTTAATATGAGTCAGAAGCAGCAATTGTTATTATTAGAAATGAAGCAAAACATTTAAAATGAAGTTGATGATAAATTCTTTAAAAAAAAAAAAAATTCGGCTTAGTATGGAATATTTTATCAATGATTTTTAAAAATTTGGAAACAATTGAAGCAGCTTATGCTGTAAATCAATTTGAACCTGCAAGGGAAAGGATGCGGACTGGCATAATAGAAGACATAAATTACAGGGCTGCCACTGATTATAAGCTTTGAAAATAGTTGCTTTAGTAGCCTTAGATGTTGAAAATAGTAGCCAAAATATAGTCTCAGACGTTGAAAATAGTAGCCAAAATAGTAGTCTCAGAAGTGAAGTTGAAAATAGTAGTAATTTTTTTCAAGTCGACAATTGTCTTGCTTTGAAAGTTTAAGTATTCAACAAGATCGGAATAAAACTTTGATTAACATAAAACACGAAAATCCAGAGACCTCCCCGTTATATATATGGTCTTTCAATTCAAAATAGTATCTTAATATAAAGTAAACACAACACACTATACGATAAAGATAATGTGTCGTAACACTCTTAACGATACTTTATCCAGTAAAACGCTAAAAAAAATGTAATATCCAGACTTTTTTTCATGCTTTTTTTTTATAAAAAAAAAGTTTTCTTTAAGCCTTCAAAGTAAAAAAAGTTGAACTTGATCCAAAAGCAACGGTAAAAATCGACTGGAAAAAAAACGTATATAATTTTTTTGAAATTTCCCAAAGTCAAACAACGTTTTGGCAAAAAAAAGTTTCAAGTTTAAACAATTATATTGTATTGACAATAACAGGCAGATTTTTAATTTTTTTAAAGCGGTATTCAAAGTAATTAAATAAATTACTTCAAAATTTAAACTATATTTCATAAACTTAGCTACAATTTAAAATTTTTTGTCGTTCCCCATCGATTGACCTACACGGTGAAATCGATCCTCACACCGACACACTTCACGTCTATAACATCAACGGAAGCCTTGATGAAAGTCCCCATTACAACAACGCAAATCTCGGTAGTTATAGCATCAGCACCAAAATGGCTGCGCAAATAACGGGAAAAGCAGCTGTTAAATCCTTAAATCAGCGTAACTTTTGGCGAAAATGACTATCACTTCAATGTAAATATAAACGATAGTGCCTTCCATACCGATGCAAATCTCGCAATGGGTATATTACATCAGCGTAATACGAGGCAAATATGGCCGTCACAACACCGTAAATCTCGGCGATCTCCCGGCATATAAGCTTAAATCTCGGCAATAGCGGCCATTGTATCGACGTAACAATCAATGAAATTAATAATCACACACTAACAAATATTTATGATAGAGACAAACATTAAAGGAACCAGTGATAAAAGTGGACATTTTGCAGGAGGTTTTGGGAATTCTGAATGCAAGCAAGGATCCAAGGCAATCAGACTTATAAGCAAGCACATGACACACATGCATCCCTTAGAAATTTTAATGTGGATTTGCATCGATCTCAGGAAATTTTGGTCAAAAATGCTGAAATCGGAATATCCGCAGAACTATATCATGTGTGATTTTTAGTATGGATTTCATTCCCTATATGTTAAGTCAAAGAAACAAAAGCTTGCTTTTCACAACCGTCTTGTTTCACACACAAGTAACTCCACTTCGCAGCTTTGCTTATATAATAGTGATAAGTAATGTGTGGTTGCAAAATATCATACAATACGCTTCTCCTATTTCGTGATTTTCAGTACTTGGCGTTTGACTTGGGAAAATAACAAGGATTTCTTATACTTAAATACTACAACTACTTTGGCAAAGTTAGGCGACTTTCTTAACATGAGAAGAAAACGATTTATAATGACATTATCAAGACATTTAAATTATGCGAAAGTAGATGCCCCATTGGGTAAGTGGCAATCCTCAATCGCTAAAGGTATAATTTATTCGGTATTTTTACGCAAATATCAATTTCCAATTGAAAAAGAAAACTGTCTATACTGATGGCAATTTTTTCCCGGCGTTCACGACAAATTCATTTTCGTCAACAAAAGTAAATAAAGGCAAAACAATTTGATACTTGAGAATATATAGTGTATGTTGTTGAGCCTTGCACGACAAAAGATAAAACATAGGAACCAAACAGGTAAGCGAAAACAACCCTGTTTGATGTCGAAAATAACTATCACCCCTGCGCTGTTACCAGAGAGATACTATCATTCGACTATAAAAACGACCACTCGATCCATGAATATAAACTGAAATTAACTCCTATTTCGAAAACGTTTGCTCTTCGCACCTCCTTATAAATATCAACGTTTTGACAAAACTGCATTAGTACTCAATAGGCAATTTTTTTTTTTTGTTCGTCCTACTATCGGACTGTAATTTTATAAAAAAATAGTCGCCTTAGCCCAAAAATAGTTGAAGGTTTTGCTTAAAATAGTCGTTTTGGGCCCTTTTTTCATTGAAATAGTAGCCATAGTCGCCTGGCCACTAAAATATTCGCTTTAGTAGCCGTTTTAGTCTCCTGTGGCAGCCCTGAAATTACAAACAGCTGTATGAAATACACAAACAGTGTAATAGTTTAAATCTGCATTAATTAGATAAAAAAAAAGTTTCTAGACGGCTAACACGAAAATTTTTAGCGGTCCCTTCGACTTCGTGTTAAGGAGGTTTGACTGTATTGTATCGTGTATTCAATTTAAAGTAAAATAATAATTATAATTGCGAAAGGATATTTTAACTTCTTTTGTGCTAAAACAGCATACTGTTCATTCAATCTATATATATACCGTATATTCATTTAATCTAAAAACTACTAATGTTATTTTTCATTAGTAGTTTTTAGATGGATTGAATGTTTTTAAAAGTGGGGGGATGGATTTCCTTGATTTTAAAAGTGGGGAGATACATGGGTATTTTATTGAAAAGTGGGAGATGCATCTACCCACACTTCTAGCTCTGGAATTAAAGTAGAATGGTATTTTTATGCCACAGCTTATGGTAAAGGTGTATAATAGAGTAAGCATTGTAGTGAAAAGGCATACTGCTAAAGTCAGCCTGCAAAAATCCAATAGACAACCAAATTTGACACTTTATGTTTTTCAATTTGGCAGCAAAAAACTTGGCATCTATTACTTTCTTTTAAGTTAATAATGAAGAATATGTTAAAAAAGATAAATATTTGAGATCCGGATTTGCCATTATTGGAATTCAAAAATTTCACACATTTATCCCAGTCAATAAAAGCCATGTACAAACAAAAACATTATTTTTCTGACAGTACACAAATTCATATAGTTCAGATGAGCCCTGGTGATGAAGATGCTCCATTGGAAGAAATTGTGGGATATATTGCCAGTATTTATAAGGATGAGTGGTGGATGGCATGCATTCTTTAAAAAGATCAAGTTGAGGAAGAAGTTAAAGTTTATTTCCTTCAATCAAAAGGATCTTCAACCTCATTTACCTTTAAAAGAAAAGCAGACAGTTGTAAAAAAGATATTAGTTTTTAAAATTTGCATTTTATTACTGCAAAATGTAGAACATACCAAGTTCCAAAAGGGGAGTTAACAAGAGCTACCAAAATTTGGTTGCAGAAAAAAAAATCCTGTTTTAACTATTTATAGGGCCACTTGCCTATTACAGGGTTCCCACTCAAATCACAGAATGAAAATCAACAACTTTTAAGGACCTAATTAATGTTTTTAAGGACAGTTGAAAATTTGTTTTCAGGCATCATGTCTGTATTTAAATTTTTAATAAAGCATATTCTACCAAAAAAGTTACAAGTTGGTGGATGCGTAATACAAAAATATGTCGGAAAATTCCTATAAGGTGCAGATAAGTGGCGGTCACGCGGGAATAGCAAGTCCGAGTTGTATTTTTATAAATTTTGCAGTTGGACAACATCTGCAAAAATTAAGGACTTTTAAGGGCCTCTAAGCATTTTCAAGGACTTTTGAGCACCTCTAAGCATTTTTAAGCACTTTCAAGGTCTTGAAAACAAGTTAAAAAATATTAAGCACTTTTAATGACCGTGGGAACCCTGTATTAATGTAATGTTAAAATATTTTTGGGATTGAGATCAATCTATGAAAAGAAATTAATTTAGCTTATTACCTAAAATTAATTTGATTTTTGATTTTTTTTGGTCGGAAGTATGTTTCCTACCGCCCACAGGAAGCTATTCTAAGGTAAGACATATTATTTTTTGCACTTCTTTTTATATCTCATTACATGATATTTCACCGCATATGGTCAGCAACTTCATTCAATCGTACACCATCTGGAACAGGTTTCTTGCTGCTCAAGAAACTTGCAGGTTGTCCTTTGCATTTACAACTTGAAAATCCAGAAATGAGTTGCCATGCAGGTCGAAATCAAAAATTTAATTGGTCTTGAGATCCTGAATATCTTCTACTTACACTTTCCAAAGAATGAAGGGGCATTAACAATTGTCAGGTAGGAAAAAAGCTTCCCATCGACATTTAAAAATTAATGAAGTTGGTGGGAAGTATACTTCCTACTGCCTTATAAAGGGTCAAGATAAGACCTGCTTCATTCAGGGTTCCCACTCAATTCACAGAACCAAAATCAATGACTTTTAAGGACCTAATCAATGTTTTTAAGAACCTTTGAAAATTTGTTTTCAGGCATCATGTCTATGTATAAATTTTTAATAAAGTATATTCTATCAAAAAGTTACAAATTGGTGGACGGGTAATACAAATATGTCGGAAAATTCTGATGTGGTGTAGATACGTTGCGGTCACGCGAGGATAGCAAGTCTGAGTTGTATTTTTAAAATCTGCAAAAATTAAGGACTTTTAATGACCTCTAAGCATTTTCAAGGACTTTTAAGCACTTCAAAGCATTTTCAAGGCCTTGAAAACAAGTTCAAAAATATTAAGCACTTTTAATGACTTTCAATGACCGTGGGAACCTTGTTCATTGCAGCAATGTGACAGTTAAATTTAGTACAGTCAACTCGCAATAACTCGAAGTTCAAGGGACTGGCCAAATTCTTCGAGTTATCGGAAGTTGTTTCCTATTCAAGGCATATTTCATCAGACATTTTTTGCTTTTTCATGTGGAGTTCAGAAGACAGTATTGTGTCTTGCTTTAAACTTTTCTAGCCATCCTGCACTTGCTACAAATCCTTCAACTTTTAGTAAATGAGCAAAGTCCTTCGCCTTTTCTTTTAACATCATCCCTCTAAGCGGGATTTTGGAATTATGGTTTCGATATGTTTCAAACCATTTTAATAGACCAGCTATGACACCAAGAAAAGCACATACCTACACTCATTTACACAATGGATCGAGTTTTGATGCATGTCTTCTCAAAATTGTCTTTGTTTTTCAAAATGGTTGAAAGAGTAATCGGAGGAGTTCTGTACTTGATAGCAATGTCTTTCTTTTTACATTGTAGATTTTATTCAGTTTCCTTGATCAATTTAACTTTTTGAGTTAGACTAAACTTATTCAACTTGCATTTTAACATTATTCAAATCCAAGGTAAACCAATACCATTGACTTACACTTTAAATGTGGAATGGAATGTAAAGGCAAAAGTCTGTTTACTTTCTTTACTTGTCAATGCAAATGGAGTTTTCCTGGTTACAAGTTAAATTACAAAACACGATGTTAAGAGGAAAAAATAAAAATTGTTTTTTTTTTGTTTTTTTTTTACTGGCATTTTGTGGTTTTTTTTTATATGTTATGATAATAAAATGTTCACAAAAACTTCAAATTGAATTATTGCAAGTTGACTGTATATATATATATTGTTTACTAAATTTAAATTTGTTAAAAAAATTTAAATTATACATTGTTTGTTAAATTTTTAAAAAAAATAATAATAATTGTTTATTAAAATTAAAACAATCCAACATACTGGCTTGGAAAAAATATCTTTTTATTGATTGATTTTGCATGGGATTAACATTTCATTTTAGTTTACCCTATGTAGTGTTCTTGCTCATACCTAAGATGCCATGTTTTGTTGTTTATATATCTTGTACCCCAAAAAAATCAACACCACACATTTAAATTATCTGGAAGTAAATAATTATTTTAATTAACTCTTGCAAAATGGTCACAATACATAGCTAAAAATATTTTATACCTCAAAAACTTTATGCGATTCCAGTAGGGTAAATTATACCTCGAGGCTTAAAACAAAAAATGTACTATAGACAGGGATGAGTTTCTTCCGCCATGTGGCGGTATTCCGCTTTTTTAATTTTTTAGAAAAAGAAGAATTCCGCTTTTTCAATGAAAGTTCCGCTTTTCTAATTCCTGAAAAAATCCGTGTTTTCCCGAATTTTCTATCCCACGGAAAAATAACTTTTTTTCTAAGGCTGAACCTCGAAGAAGCTTCACTTCCGAAAGATCGGGCAACTTATCGCTCAGGGGTCGCAACACATTCCTGCTGTATTCCTGCTCCAAGTACAAAAATTCACTGAAATGCATTCATTATTTTAGTCAGATTGGCGCTCAAACTCGCATTTTTGTATACTTCCAACTGCGTCGAGATTTGAACCTTTTGGGTCATTTTTTTTCTCTGGTCAAAATGTAAATTCCTTCTTACGATTTCACGCGATTAACGTATACTAATAATGCTCTTGCTTCGAAGTCTGACATCCACGGAACTATTGTTTATTTACATTAGTATGTGTTGCTTGTTTTCGTTAAGCGTTACGCTGATGTAATGTCCGCTACTGCCGAGATTTGTGTGGCTAGGACATGCGTTATCGCTTTGATTTAGGTTGCTGTGGTGACCATTTTCCCGGAGTATTACGCCGATATAACAGCGTTATTGCTGAGAATTGTTCCGGTATCTTCGGCGCTAACGCTGATATACGTTATGTGATGGTCATTTTCGTTGAGTGTGCTACCCTGTTGTAAAATCTAAAATTAGCATCGCTGTTACCGAAAGAATGTTGGTATTACCATGAGGAATTGCGCTATCGCCGAGATTTTGTGATGGTAATTTTCGTCGAGTGTTACATCCATACAATAGCGTTATTGTTGATAGTTGCTCCGGTATATTAGGTACTAACTTTGATATTTCAGTTGGCGTAAGAGTTGTTTTTTTTGTAGAATGCCGTACTTTGATAACATCCGATATTACCGAAATTTGTTCTAGTATTACCAAGAAAATGTCGATATTACCGAAATTTGTGCAGATATCGTGGACACTCGCCGATACTCACTTTGTTGAGATTTTCATTTCGGCTGATATTTAGATTTTCGCCGGTATTGCAAGCGCTATTGCTTTCGTTAGAGTGATGGTCATTTTCGCCGAGGTTTACTCTGATACAATAACGGCTATTACCGAGATTTTCAACACCGTTTTGTAGCCATTCGCCTAGACTTCCGTAAATGCGATAACCGCTATATCCGTGATTAGTGCCTGTTTAAGGATCGATTTCGCCGTTTCATGTGAATCTATACTAAAATTTTTATATCATTTTGTATAAAAAATATTCTGAAAATTAGTCCTAATTAAAAAATTTCTAAAGAAGCTGTGTTTAAAGTTGTTATTTTAACTGCAATTGTATGTACAATTGTTTGTTGCTTTTTATTTTATTGAACAAGCTGAATGGTAGGAATAAAAATTTAAATATAAAGATTTTAGTACTTAAAATGTTGCTTAAAAATTAAGAAAACTAGGTTTAATTATATTCGGCTTGTTTGTCAATATGGTATAGTTGCTTAAAGTTGTTTGACTTGTTGAAAATTTGAAGTTTTTGCCGGATTGCATCGCTTTAAAAGGATTTTTTTTTTTTTTTTTTTTTTTTTTTTTAAAGTTTTACCATGCCTGATGACGGCACAAAGTGTATCCCTACATCTAGTTGCCTCTATTTTTAACCATTTTTCTCACGGACAAACAGAGAAGGTGCAGTGTTATAAACGCACATGGAAAACCATAATTTTTTTAAGTATAGCTTAAAATGTGTTTTACGCATAAAACGTTTGAAGTTTTGTTTTCAGCTTTTTGATTTTTTACCAAACTCATCCCTGTATACAGGGAATCTAAGATTAATATTCATTGAAGGAGCTCGGAGCCCTAGGTTAAGGGGGCCCCAAACATGACCCCTGGTGAGTTTTAGTATTATTTCGGAGCATTATTTCTACTGAGTTCGATCTCCTACGTATATATACTGCTTACTTGGAATTGTTGTTTCAAGATTAAGTTTCACAAAATGGATGAACATTTGGTTAAAATGCGTTATATACCCCCCCCCCCCCTCTTCCCCCTGGCGACTTCGCAAAATGCCGCCAAGTTGAATTTAGGCTACTACTGAATTGAACTACAGGTTTGCCAAAATGGATGCCAAGTTGCAATGGAACCATGTAGGTGCTGGATAACTATATTTGGCACAAAATAGCCCCCAAAAAAGTGGGGAGGGGGGGGGGGGGCTTATAATGCATTCTAACCAAACATTTTTTAAAGAATCAAAAAAAAAAATTTAAATCAAATTAATATGCAACTAATTTCAATGTGAACATGGTTTTTTTTGGTACTTCAAATGATTATTTCTGCTGGCTAAATCACAATGGAATGCTCTAAAACTTTTTATAACAAAATCTACAGAAACATTAATTTCCACTGATGTTCCTAAATTATAACTATCTTTCATATTTCAGCGCACAAAAAAGCACTAAACAGATTTTGCATCCATGTTTAGGTAAACTTGCACCTTTTTGAAGAAAAAAAAGTTAAAAGACCTGTCAGCCAAATGTAAAAGAACTCAACAATTTCAATTATGACAAATAAGCTCAAAATATTTTATTTCAAAATTCTATTACTCATATATATTATACTAATATGAATCATTTGGCAAATTTAGTACAGTTTTATTAATAAAAAGAATTTAGTGTCAAATAACTTCTCAATCCTAGACATGAAGCATGTTTAAAAAAAAAAAAAAAAAAAGCAAAATGTCGTTTGATCCTTTATTGTATGTACATTTTATCAATGTTATTAAAAAATTATACATTTTTTCCCATCCTCAAAATTATTGGCAGTTGGTAAAAAAAAAAACTGCAATGTGAAAAGGAAACTTTCTAAAAACCTTACATTTAAAATGTCAACTTAAAGATCTCTGTCGAAGCTGTTTAAATCGGATTACATCTGTACAGAATGTAACTATAATATACACAAAAATTTAACTTATTTACACAGATCTAACAAAGGTATAAAAACTAAAATTAAATCCAATGAGTTGTACTGATCGAAATTGCATTTCTACATTACATCGTTATTTTATCTATAAACAAACTTACCGGGTTTGACTAGTTGCTAACTGAAAACTTTAATGAGGAAACAATCATTGTTCAACGTCAACAAATGAAAAAATATCTTCTCTGGGGGGAAAAGGGTTCAACAAAACAAGTGGGTGAAGTATATCGGAAATTCTCTCTCAATTTTTAACAAATCCTTGTTAAAACAAAGTTCTTCTGATATTCGTATTCGATTCCAATTTTTAAAATGTTGGAAGCAAAGGACCATCCATGGGATGGTTTGCTGAACACCTCAACTCTTGAGCCTCTTCAATTATTTTGAATTTTGATAAAAAGTTCAGTGGTTCGCTATATAATGACAGCTAAAAGTGTTCATCTTTAAATAATTAAAAGTTTTCTCATTTGAACATCTAAAACCCAATCTAGCGCCTCTTCTGCCCCTAGTTTCCCTCTAGTTGCATTGCCCAAAACAAATGGCGATGGTAGTTTGGGGCGGTGTACACCTGCCCTAAATGTTAGATGAATTAAAAACTTAAATTGCCGGTAACTGCTTATTTATATGATAGTTGTAGATCATAAAACAATTTGTATCATTTAGTCTTGATGAAAATACTCAGAATTAAATAATTTGAACTTAAAATTACATCTGAGTTTCATATATTTATGTTTTAAGAAACGTTTTCAAGAATACAGAAAAAATATACTACAAGAAAGAGTCTTCTGATCAATTTCTTCACAAAGGAGATTATTTTGCTGCAAAAATCATGTTTTTTACATTACTTCAACAAGATTTTGATTTTAAGATGTGACTAAGGACTCTCCAAAGCTGGAGGTAAGAATAGATAGTTGCCTTATAACTTTGGCTCTAATAAACAAGTCAGAAGACGGCCTAATAAAATAAGTTATTTTATTGAAAATCAACAAATCCTTCACTGAACTGCCATGATGTCTTTTCGGAATTATCAAACTTGGGAAAATTACTTGAAATATCACTTCAAAAACACGCTTTCAAGTATATTTTAACCTTGGGGATCCCCTTTGACGGTTTATGCGCAATTAACTTTTGTGTAACTGTAATCGTGAGCTGTGACGTAATCGTAGTAAATTTTCGTGTTCAAATGCGGCAGACATTTAGCGAGTTTACATAGGAATGTTTTCGAAATTGTGTCCACTTCCCGATGTGGAAACCCCTTCTCGCAAGCCACGATGAGAAGTAAACCAATCTGCTGAAAATGTTTCGTTGTATTCCGCTGTTTCGGGGTTGCAACCGTCAAGTCGAATGCATCGACAAGAGGCACTGTAGTTTGGCGAACGTGCCCGACGATGTTTTGCGTTATCCTCGAACTTTAGAAGAACTACTGTTGGACTCGAATCACATCAGGGATCTGCCAAAGGTTCTTATTTGCATTGTTTGTCATTTCTCACATTCCCATTGTATAGATTTCTTACAGTGTATCAATTTGTAGAGCCGACGCCCACTGTGTTTACAATTTATCGTGACTAAGCCTAAGGGTTGGAGCACTTTTGACAAGACGTGACTGAAAACATCTTGAGTCGTGATCATACTTGATTTCGAAATGCGCCAGAAATGCATCCTGTCTGGGACGAATAGAATGTTTCAAACTCATTATTACTTTTTATTTTACTGCAAAATTGAACGTAGTCGGGAAATTTTTTGATTGCAGTGGTCCTGATTTGTTTGTTTTGATTTGATGGACTGATCACCCATTTAAGGTTTTTCAAATTCAAGGTCGCAAAAAAATTGTGACCTTGAATGTGAAAATATTTACATCATCACTTTCATCTACTGAACTAAGATTAGTATAAAATAAATGTTTTGCCTTCTTTCCAAATAGGGTGTAGGAACATTGTCAGCTGTCTGTAATTGTAATCGTATATCATTTGAATGATGCACTGTACACACTCGGTGATTATTTCAAGCATTATTCTTCTACTGCAATTAACTTTTTAAACAAAAAAAATCTTTAATTTTTTTGTTTCTGATGCATTGGAAGCTCTTCGTGGTGCAGATGCACTTTAAACACCTTATATTTGCTTACTTTGTTAAGTCTTATTTCAAAATTAATTTAATATTACAACACTTTAATTCTCATTATATACAAGATTGAGATTCTTCCACCTCTTGGAGGATTTCCACTTTTTTTGGTTTTTTATGTTAAATTTCGCACCTTTTTCTCTCTGTTTCGAGGATCCGCATTCCCCCCCCCCCCCCCCGACCTGAACCATTTTTTACGTGGAAAGTGTACTTTTCGTCATATCTGGGCAAGAAATTTTCCCACATCTCCCCTTTCCTTGCAAATAACTTCACAAGGGCTTGGCGACCGGGTTTTACTTTGTGCAGTGATTGGTTATTGAAATCGCGATCTCTCATCTGATTTATACTTACTGAATAAAAAATAATTACATCATTTATAATTGTGTTATGTTTTCATCATGTTGCATGTTTTATTTCTTATAACATCTTTCACGTATAAATTATGATAGAAATTTCTTGCTTACGTATGATTTCAGTTTTTCTGCCAATCTCATTCCTGTATATCTAAAAGTGTACGGTACTAGTTATCGCCAAGTCTAAATGCTTACATGTTTAAATGTATCGTCAAGCCTAAATGTTTACGGTTTGTTTTACGAATTATAAAGGATTTGAAGGTTGTTAGTTTGGATGAGTTACACTGCATTTGTCATTTTTATCTGGTATCCCGCTAATGGAAGAGTACCAGGTTTACAGTAACCTTAAAATTGTGTGGAATTTTTTAGCTCTAATCGAAGTTGCTGAAAATTGTCAGGTGTCTATTGTGCTTCTGTGCGTGTATCCAATTAGCAATTTTTTTGTAATATATAACTGTTTTAAATGTACACGGCTACCAAAGTTTTCAAATTTTAATCTATTAATTTTTTTTATTTGTAAGTGTTCACATAAATATACTAGCAGTTCTTTATATCAAGTAATACTTGCTGCAAATCATTCAGTAGCTATAATCAGGGTATTAGTGTAATCTGGAAAGACCTTGAATTTAATTTTTTTTTTCCAAGATCTTGAATAGTCTGGAAAAATTAGATTACTCATAGGGGGGTGACCACAGAACCTGGAAATGTCAGGGAGCCATTTCCCCCGAAAATTACGGTAATTGGTAGAAGTTTTATGCTGCGGTATAATCTTAACTTTTCCTCTCTGCCAAACTGTTTTTAAAAAATTGGTATATTATCTCATTGGCATATAATGTTTTATTTGATGTACACATCTGGAAAAGTAGGGGAAATTTTAAAAAAAAGTTGGCTGTAAAATCTGGGAATTTCTTAGAAATCTATTACTGAACTTTTTTCCCCAAATTTTGTGGTTATTCTGTTATTTCCAAATGTGTCTGGGAAGTTCTTGAATTCCTCATTTTCAATTCTAAGACCACAAATTTCCTGTCTTACCAGAATTCAAACGTCACTCTTTACTTCGTAGCCATTTCAATTTTCCAACCGCTGTCAATCACAGTTGAATCAACTTGGTTCTTTTAATTTACACTTGTTTGTCTTGTTTCTGATGTCCCGTTTAGTTTTGCATTAGCCGGTTCTTATTATCGTCTGTAAAATAAAGTTTATTTTCGTGGCATTCTCGCTTCTAAACTGTGTTTATGGTCATTTGTTTTTTTCCAATACGAAATAAATCATGTTTACTATAAGTCAGGGGTGGGAATTCTGCGCCAATTGCGCCAGCGAGCGCCAAAAGTTGTATCCTGCGCCAACCTGCTACCAAACCACATTTAAGTGCAATTCTGCGCCAATTTTGCTTTAAATCTTTAAACGTGCACGCTAAAGCGCCAAACCAGCTTGCGCACGCCAAATCTATGTGGAGACGAAATTACTGCAACCTCAAGGGCCGTTTTGCACGAATTTCCATAACATTCGATTTTTCCCCCAACATGCAATGTGTGGATTAGCCCTCTGAAATCGGCATTCACGCATGCGCATTCATGTTCAAACACGTCTTGCACTGGACAAACTGAAATCTCCGATTGCTGATATCACGTGCGTCATTGCTAGATAAAATTTAGGGCTAAGCATTTAAAAAGAATATTTCCGCTCGGACACGCGTGATGACGATGCCTTCCATTAAATTTAGGGTTGTTTTTTGTAATTTACTTGTTGGCTGTTGGTAATTAACTTTTAAACGTCCTTTTACATTTGAAATTAAGTATCACAGAAATGTAATCAAAATCCCGGAATATTTCCGATTAAAAAAAAAAGTTTATAGAACGGCATGAAGGGTAAAATCGGCGTTTTGACGTAGAATGGGACCCGATTTGGAAAATAAAAAAAATTCACAGAAATTTAGAAACATTCTTATTTTAATTTTATGTATTGCTATTTTTTCTATAAGAGTTGCTATTTTTATACAAATGAGTCTTATAATAATAATAATAAAACGAAGAGTCAGTGGATCTGTAGAAGGCTACTTAAAATAGGTGTAGAACTTGACATATAATTTTTTACATAAGTAGTTTTGGCCATCTGATAGTACCTTTGATAAACGGAATGTTAAAATTTCATTTTCAATTAATTTTTTTTACCAACCGACTTCAAATAGAGGTACAGCTCTGAAATTTTCTACATAAGTAGTTTTGGCCTTTTTTTAATTAGACTTTTTAAAAACAGAATGTTAAAATTTAATTAGTTTTTTTTTAACTAATTTTTTAATTAAAAAAAAGTCTTTTAATTAGGCTACAGCTCAGAAATTTTCAACATAAGTAGTTTTTACCTTCAAATTGTACATTTGACAAACAAAATGTCAAAATTTTATTTTTTATTTATTTTTTTAATTAAATTTTTTTTTTTTACGTAGCGACTTTAAATGTAGGTACACCTGAAATTTTTAACCTAAGTAGGTTTGGACTTCAAATTAGACTTTTGAAACACAGAATTTTAAAACTTTAATTTGTTTTTTAATTAATATTTTTACAAAGCAACTTCTACTAGATCTAGAGCTCTGAAATTTTCAATATAAGTAGTTTTGGCCTTCTAATTTTGCTTTTCATAAACATTTGTTAAAATAATTCAGAGAGGTGGGTTGTGTTATTGTATTAACGGGCAAATTTTTTGGTTCTCGATGGGGAGGGGGTTCTGATATTAAAGGTTTACATTGCAATTAATACTTAGCGAGTCAGGCGAACTTGTGCTTGCACTGCAATGAACCTTTTAGAAAGTGAGGCGAGCCTGTCCTTGCGTAGCAATAAATTTTCAGCGAGCTTGTGCTTGCGTATCAATTAAACTTTTCAGAGAGCTAAGCGAGCTGTGTTTGTGTTACAATGAAACTTTTAGCAAGCAAAGAGAGCTTGATTTTGCATAGCAAACCCGTTCTCAAAGTGTCAAAAGCTAAAAAAATATAAATGTTTTTTTTTTTACTATTTATATCTTTTAAATTTACAAATAAAAATTATACAAGTTCAAATTTTAATTATTGTAATTGTAGTTAAATCAGCTACAATTTATTATATTTCTGCTACTAATTTTCTAATTTTGCTGCTACATTTTCTCTTATTCTGCTCCAAAAGTTAAATTTTGCTGCTACAATTTTTTGCGAATCTGCTCCAAACGTTAAATTTTGCTGCTCCAAACTGGGCTTTCGCACTTCCCACCCCTGTATAAGTAAAGGCTCATTTCATGATCTTTGATTGCAAAATTCCAACTATGATAAATAGATCGGAAAGGATTTTAACGATCTCCATGCCACAAATGGCATTTTGTGCATGAGGAAAATTGATGTTTCAAATATGGGTGAATCAGCGATTAGAAGTCGCATGGTTAGTAAAAAACACAAGAGTTAAAGATCAAGTTAGTGAAAGATAAAAAAAAGTGTGACCTTTACCCAAATTTTTTTAATTCTGTCAATAAATCCATATCCTACCACATCTTAGTTGTTTAGTAAGATATTATATTTCTAACAAATTTATTAATTAAAATAAAAACGTGTAAAATGCCATTTTTGTATTCTGCAACGGTAAAATAGATCCTTGATTTGATTTTTCTTTAACGTTATTGAATTTCTCTTACAAAAAAGTTGTGCACTCTATGTAATGCATCTGTATCATTACTATAAACAACAGTTTGCTTGTAAACAATGCTCAAAGCCAAGCTCCCAAAGTGAAATCCTGTCATTTTATTACAATACAGACTAATTCTACAGTATAAAAAAAAAGACACAGCAGTCAGAAAAAAAACACAAGAAATTTTTGAATTTTAAAAAGTGGCTTATAAATTCATTATGAATTTAAATAAAAAGAAAGAAATAACTAGTGTTGAATGAAAATCTTTTATTTTTAAATCCTTTCTATTAACTTTGATTTTATTTGTGTACGTGGCTGCTGTGCAAAACTGCAAAGCCTAATTCACCCACTTGCTGTCATCTAACTGGGTTGAAACTTGGCAGATAGATTCAATGGATGACAATGCATTCTATCAAGTTTTGGGAGCTGTCACTGTTACTAAAAGGTTGCTTTTACATATGTTTCTATAATCGTTTGGGAATAGATACTAATAAATCTCATTTAACCAATTATTGGTTAAACTCTTTTAATTGTTGAAACTCTTCACCAAAATTATTTTAATTGGGATAAGTAAAAGGTAATTGGACTTGAATGTATAAATTCGCATTCATTTTTAATAAATTTTGAAACGTAGTTTGCAGCATATTTTGCTGATAGAGATATTTTTAAATTAATGCAAACACCAGACAATAGAATTTTTGTTATGTTAATGAATATAAAAATTAGCAATGCATATGACGGATTTATAATAAGAACTATGTTTTTGTGGGTTTTAATATGTAACGATAAACTAAATATTCTGCTTCTGATTTACTTCTCTCTATTCTGATATTCCATATCATGGAGTCTTTTGACAAATACTCGTTAAAGTATGCATGTCTCTTTTTGTGCACTAATATTTAAAATTTTGGATAATTTTTAATTGCAAAAAGAATTTTAACATTTTCAAATAAAGTACCTATAGAACTTTTTAATCTCTTCAAAAGTTCATTTAAAATCTTATAATCAAATGTTTAGTAGAGATATATAATATTTTTATTCAATTTTCTTGACATGATTCTTTTGAATTCAGTAGATTTTAAGGATCCTACCAATCGTACAATTAGTTGATCTGAGGCATAACATGTGCAAAGAGCTTGGTAAACACAAATATAAAAATACTTTAATTCTTTATGACGCATTTCCTGCATTTTATTTGCTGTTTGAGTGCCAGTAATTTATAATTATTTTTATCCTGACCTTGGAGATGTTTTACTTTCTTTGTCTGGTCCGAAAAATAACCGACTTAAAAGGCCATTATCCTGCTTTGAATTTTCTATCTTTTTTATGTGTGATGTATATTTATTAAATTCCTCATTTCTTCATTCGTTTACCCTATATTTGTAAAAGGAGATAAGCAATAAATTGAAGATAACAATTCTTGTTATCTTAAAGCACATCTTGATTGCATTTCCATTACGAGATAACCTATTTCTGGTTTCATTTTAATATGTATTTATAATGTAATTCTAAGCTAAGTATGATCTCCCTTTTCCTCCCAGTTTAATTATGAATATTTATAAATAACCTGTGAAATAATCTGTCATAAAAAAGAACATTAAAAATTAGTTCAGGATTCAATTGAATTTTAGCATAGAGAATGTATAGTTACCTTAAAAATAGTAGTTTTTTGTTGGAAAAATATAATTTTAAAGCTTTTAACATTACTTTTTTTTTTTAATTTTTGAAATTTTTTTTTTTTCAATAATGTTCAATGTGTATTTACGTCAACTGTATAAATGTAGTATGTTAATTGTATAAATGTCATGTTTGAGGCTATAAAAATAAAAGTTTTGAATTATATTATAAACTTAATTTTGTACGATTTCTAAAGCAGTTTCTTATTTCAATAGATTTGAACAACAAAATTTATTTTAGTGAAGGTTTTGTTTGCCTTATTATGTTTTGTGCTAGTGTTTTATTTGAATGATTATTTATATTTATTTTAGGGTCTGTTCCGTCTCATCAAGCTGCGGCGTCTAAGTCTGAGTGATAATGAAATTAGTCTGCTGCCTTCAGATATTGCTAGTTTGATAAATTTGGTTGAATTAGACATAAGTAAAAATGGTAAGCTTATTTTTATCCTTAAAAATATGCATTCAAACAGCTTTGCAAAAAAAAGCTGAACTTCATGGGTGTAATAGCCGCTATTGTCGAGATTTGCGATGTTTTGGTGTCGTTCGTCTAGGCTTGTACTTATGTGATAGCCACTATGTTCATGATTATAATAAAAGACAACATGATTAGAGCTTACTCAATTCTATGCAACCATAGGGGAACCGGTTCCTACAGCGTATTCAGTGAGCTAAATTCATCCTGTCTTCTAGTATAGTGTGTGTTTGAGGATCGGTTTTCTTGTTTGGTTTTAATCAATGCAGAATTATTAAAATTTTATTTCTCTTTTGAGCAAAAAATTTCTCCCAATTGCCAAATTTTACTGCATATCCTTATTTAAAGTAGTAAGTTTAACTGCTATTGTATGTAAACATTTTTCATCATGAAATGTTTTTTAAAGTAATGAGGAACTTTCACGTTTTTTGGTTTTATTTTTAAATAAAAGTAGAGAAAAAATCATGAAAAACAATACCATTCTTTCAAAAATTTGAGCTCGGATAGATAGTTAAAAAAATATTTAGTTTTTCACTTTGTGATTTGGCGGGAAAAAGCCACTTTTGCGTGAAACGTCAACACACAGATAATGAACCAGTCTAAAACCTGTTTTAGACGAGGAATGAGTGTGGTTTCTCCTTCTTTTGCGACTTTATCTCTGCGTAACTACGTCACAGTTTTTTCATGCGTTTTTGGTCACATGACTTTTGCTGTGATTTCTGCTAATTTCAAACTTGATTTTTGATTAATTGAAAGTATAAAAATAAAAAATAATTGCACTGCTTAAATATATTCGTTGGATAACACTAGAAAATACAAAAAATATTCATTTTCCTCACTTGTGCAAGTTCCTCATTGTTGATTTTTTTTTCCATTTCAAATATTCAGAAAACAAAAATAATGAATATAATATAGAATATTTGTTTAATGCTCATCTACCTTTGCATGATTTGTGGTTTGTCTTTATTTTTAAAATTTTAAATAGAAATCAGTTTATTTAAGCTGAAATTTTATGTATTGGTCTTTTTTTTTTTTTTTTTTTTTTAAGATAAATCTGCAAGTAATGGAAAAGTGTGATTTTAAAGTATTATTTCATCTAATTGCATACCTGCCAACTTGTACGAATCATCCGTACAATGTACGGATTTTTACTATTTTGTACGGGTGTACGAACAGCTAAAAAAATCGTACGGATTTCACTGTAATTTTCGTTTTCCCCTAAAACCGTTTTTTTTTTTTTTTTTTTTTTTTTTTAAATATTTTTTCAAGACACCAACGAAACCGAAACGATTTTCCAAAGCTGCCGCGTCAATCAAAATATTTATTCACACTCCAAGATTGCGCATATGTTCAGCACTAAAGCGCGTTGGCGAGGATGCATTGTTTTCTTTTCTGTTGCCGACTAGATTTGGCAAACCAAACCACTGCTTCGATTTTTCGGGCTTTACAAGTTAATAAAGAAGCAGAAAACCGAAAGTGCTTTAGTTTTTTAATTCTACTTTCTTTTGGACTGGACTCCAAAACGTAAATAATAGTACTGGACTTGCGCGTAAATAATAGCACTAAACCACGGCCCCGGGGATGCACTGTTTTCATTTGTGTTGCCAACGGGACCTGGCGAACCAAACAACTATTGCTTTTCCTCAGACTTAAGAGATTAACAAAGAATCTGAAAACCAAAAATGCTTTAGATTTTGGTTCTTCCTTCTGTTTGGACCGTACAATAATGTTGCGCGTATATAATAAAAGCACTTAAGCGCGGCGCCGGAAATTCATTGTTTTCATCTGTGTTGCCGACGGGATTTGGCGAACCAAGCAACTGTTTTGTTGTCTCGAACTTTAGATATTAATAAAGTAGAAAACTGAAAGTGCTTTAGTTTTTTTTTTTTATTCTTTCTTCTTTTGGACCGTACTCCAACGCTGCGCACTAAATCGCGACGCCGCCGTTTTCAATTGTTTTGGCGGCACTCGCCGGACGACTGTTTCGTTTTCTCGGACTTTCGGGAAGATTAAAGCACTTTCGGTTTTCAGCTTCTTTGTTAGTCTTAATTATTTATTTTAAAATATCCAAGTTAAACAATCCTGGTGTAAGATTCCAGAAAATATCAAGTTTTTTTGGAGTTTACTTCAAACCAAGCGGTTTACTTCTAATCATCAGAAATTCAAACAAATTTTGCATTCTGCTCTATCTATGCATCTGATATTAAGATTTCTCATGGAGGATTTACTGATGTCGAAGTTCATATCAATTCTAAAAAGCACAGTGACAACATCAAATGTAATAATAAGAATTCGAAAGCCTGCATAATTGATATTTGTGCGTGTGATTAAACACTTTGAATACCACCAACTCATTGTATGTTTCCCTAGCGTTTTTGTGTCATAAAGCATGTTTTATTTAGGTGTAATGTAGACTAAATCTTAAACCTCATCAGAGATTTCATAGTAAAGTTTAAATTTGATTTATTCTTAAATCCAAGTTAGTTTTTTATTTTATAATTTCCATTTTGTGCTAAAATGTAACAATTTGTTATATTTGAGAGCAATTTAATATTCTGCAAATTTTTTTTTTTTTTTTTTTTTTTTTTTTGCATTTGTTATAGAATTACTATTATTTCTATATTACATTCATAAATATTGTCGCTATTTGACTTTCATAGGAATGCAAATATTTGTTCCGTAAAAATTGTACTAATTTGAAAATGCCAATGTTGGCAGGTATGTAATTGACCCACATAATCGGTCAAAATCAGATCATCCTTTTATTTTCGAAAGTCCTGAAATGGACCTACAGAAATTTAGCAGACGCCCTGAGGCAGTTTATGGCAAATTTATTTTTTTCTAATTTATTTATGTCCACTGTTAAAAAATATATATTTTTGCATGAATTCCAGCCAAAGACTGGAAATTAACAATGCTGGAAAGATTATCCAGCATAGTGACTTCCACAACTAAAAAAAGTCTCAATATATGGGTTGTTCAGGGATGAGTTTTTTCTGCCATGTAGCGGAATTCCGCTTTTTTAATTTTTTAGAATTTTTTTTTTTTTTTTAAAGTAAGTTCCGCTTTTTTAATTCCTGAAAAAAAATCCGTTTTTTTCCGATTTTTCTATCTCGCTGAACAATAACCTTTTTTCTAAGGCTGAATTTACGAAGCAGCTATCCTTCCGCCCTTTCGGGAAGAGCGGAAAACCTACAGCATTCCTGCTCCAAATACAAAAATCTCCTAAAATGCATTTTTTTGTTGTTGTTAGGTTGGCGCTGCAACATGCAGTTTATACTTTTTCAACTGCTCCGAAATTTGATCCTTTTTTGCCATTTTTACTCTTCTCAAAGTGTAATTTCCTTCATACTAATTCACGCGGATTAACGTATTCTAATAATGTGCTTGCTTTCAAGTCTGACATCCACAGAATTATCTTTTGTTGTACGTTAAACGTATGTTGGTATGCGATGCTCGTTTTCGTAAATCGTTACGTGGATGTAATGTCCACTACTACCGAGATTTCTGTGGCTATGATGTGCATTATCGCTGAGATTTGAGCTGATATTGTGGACACTGTCACCGATATGCACGTTGTTGTGATGTTCGTTTTTGCTGATACCTAGATTTTTGCCGGTATTGTAAGTGATATTGCTTATATCACTTTTGTTTGAGTGATGGTCATTTTTGCCTAGGTTTACGCTAATAACAGGGTTGCCAGTTTTCCTCCTTTTGGAGGATTTCCTCCTTTTTTTTCTTTTTTTTTTTGTAACATTTTCCTCTTTGTCCCTGTCTTGAGGATCCACATTTTTCTGATCTGAACCAGTTTTTCCTGCAAAAAGTATACTTTTCCTCATATCTAAACAAAAGATTTTCCCTCTTGGCTCCCCTTTCCTCCCAGATTACTTCACTAACTCCTAATATTTGAAATGTAATTATTATGTAGTATGAGAAATTTCATTGTATCTTTAAAATTATTGAATTATCCTTCCTGCATATTTTTTTGTTGAATTTTTGTGTTTTCCATCTGCGAGCTTTTTCAACGAATTTTTGAATTTCCTCCTTTTTGCTCTCTGATCACTCTCATCCCTGGATACAGTACTAGCTATTACCGAGATTTTCAACACTGAATTGTAGCCATTCATCTAGTTTTCCGTTAATGCAATAGCCGCCATATTCATGATTAGTGCCTGTTTAAGTTTAAATTTCGCCCTTTGATTTGAATCTATGCAGAATTACTCAAATTTTTATATCATTTTGTATAAAAATGATATAAAAATATTCTGAAAATTAGTCCCAATTGTAAGTTTTCTAACTAATCTGTGTTTAAAATTGTTATTTTAACTGCAATTGTATGTAAAATTGTTTGTTGCTTTTTATTTTATTGAACAAGCTTAACGATATAAATAAAAATTTAGATCTTAAGATTTTTAGTACCTGTAGCTTAAAAAGTTAGAAAACTGGGTTTAATTAAATTTGGCCTGCTTGTCAATATGTTAATTAAAGTTGTTGGACTTGTTGAAATTTTAAAGTTTTTGCAAGTTTTCATCGTTTTTACAGTATTTTTTATATATTTCTTTTGCTGCTTTGGAGCTATAATGACAGCATAAAGTATATCCCTATGTCTAGGTGCTACTATTTTAAACCATTTTTGCTTACAGACGGACAGAGATGGGGCCGTGTTATAAATGCACTTGGAAAAACGATTTTTTTTTTTTAAGTATAGCTTAAAATGTGTTTCACGCATAAAACTTTTGAATTTTTGTTTTCAGCTTTTTGATTTTTTGCCAAACTCATCCCTGGTTGTTGTAATCATCTCTTGCAATTTTCTTCTAATAACCTGCAGGATGCCCCCCCCCCCCCCTCCTATCCCTTCCCGTTTTCCTTCCCAGTTTCTGTTCTTTCATATTAAAAAAAAAAACCTTATTTTTTCTCTGAAATTATGCAGTGAAATAATTATGGAAAATAGCACTCATTACATCAAATTAACTCTCTTATACTTTATTTTTAAAATAAAGTTTGTTGTGTTCGGTGAAGTAAAGCATTTGTAAAACTAAACAAATTCATAAAATTCTAGGCGCAATCAAGTAATTTTTTTTATTCTGTGGCAAGAAATAATTAAGTTGTTTTTAAAATGTAGATTTTTCCCCCTTAAGTGTATGTGTTGTTTTTATTTCAGATATTTCGGATATACCTGAAAATATAAAGTTTTTAAAGTCTTTACAGAATGCGGATATCAGTTGCAATACCATTGCGAAGTAAGATTTTTTCTTGACTTTTAGTATGTCATGTTTAGTTTTTTATTACTATTAATTGATTTTAATTCCAATTTCATTACATTCTTATATTTAATATAATGTAATACCTATAAAAAGGAAATTCGAAGCCTCACAGTATTGTAATACAAAAAAAGATAGTACGGTTGAACCTTATTAACGCACAATCGTTTAACACAAAATACAAGCAGTTTTCCTTACTGTGAAGCTTAAACTTAATGTTTATTTACTCGTTTAACACAAAATCGCATAAGTTGAAAACCTGCTTAAGACGAAAAAAATTTGCTCTTCAAACCATTTTTTCTAGTTGGTCTTCATTTTTTTTAGAGGAAATTTAAAGGTGTTATGAGAACATTCCTCAAGTTAAAACTATATGAAACAGAAAAAATGCCTGCAAGATCAAATTTTAAAAAAATCACTGGGAAATGAAATGATTTCGGCGCTAATTCTGATGGCATCCAACCGTAAACTGGTTTTGTGACGATACGTACCCCTCCTGTATCCAACTCTCTAAGTTTAGAAACTAAATCTCGTCACATTTGCAAGTTTCATCTTTTGAATATGAATCAGAAGCAGTCAGTGTAGTTGGAAACAAAGCAAAAAATTGTGAAAATAAATTGATAAATTCTTTTTAAAAAAGAAATTGCGACCAAATATGGAATTGCCAACAGCACTCTATCCACGATTTAAAAAAAAATCAGAAAAAAAATTTAAGCAGCTTACGCTGTAAATCAATATGAACCTGCAAGGAAGAAGATGCGGACTTGCAAAAATGAGTACGAGTTAAAAAACGGCAATATTTAATACACGTATAGCTAATAGTTTAAATCTGTATTAATTAGATTAAAAAGTTTGTAGAGGAGGACCACTTCAATTTTTGGCTGCTCCATCGACTTCGTGTATTTTTATTTACAAGTAAAAACACGGGAGGAACCTTGACCGGAAACGAAATCAATCATCTTAGTTTGGTCATGATGTCAAAAGTTGGCAGTCTCTGTTCTAGGTCTGTGGCTTCCACCAATGATGTCGCAGAATCTGAACTGAAGAGGATTGTACATGTTTTTCTTCGAGAGAACTTCTTTTGCTATTGGTTCTGTGGTGAATCACTAACTTTTGCTATCCATATTTCAGAAGTTACATTAAAGGCGTTTGGATCAAACCAAAACCTAACGATCACGTGACCACGTAATGCCAGCACACTGCTCTGGCATTGCGACGGAAGTGACGTTTTTATGTAACTTCTAACTAGAAACCAGAACTGCAGGTCACAGGACTTTGTTTTTTATTCTGATATCATACAGTATGTACGACAAAGGTCAATTGTCACATTTTTTTTTTTTTTTAGGAACAAAAGATTTTGTTAAATTTATTATGTTAAGTTTATTAATTTTAAATTTTTTTGCAGAGCGATTTCAAATAGGGGTACAGCTCTGAAATATTCAACATAGGTAGTTTGGGTCTTCTGGACTTTTGGGAAAAAAGAATGTTAAAATTTGAATTAGTATTTTTAATTTAATTTTTTTTTAATTAAATTATTTTTACAAAAGGACTTCTAATATTGCTGTAGCTCTGAAACTTTCAACATAAGTAGTTTTGACTTTCTAATTGAATTTTTCGGAAACATAATATTAAAATGTTGATTATTTTTTTTAAAATTAATTTGAAATTTTTTTACAAAACTACTTCCAATAGGATAGAGCTCTGAAATTTTCAACAGAATTAGTTTTGACCTTCTAATTGGACATTTAACAAACACACTGTTAAGATATTCTCTAAGGGATGGGTTGGGAGCTGTCTAATTGTATTAACGGGAAATACTTTTTTGTTTCTCGACAATGGAGGAGTTATAATAATAAGAGCTTACATTACAATTAATCTTAGCGGGTGAAACAATCTTATGCTTATGCAGCAATGAACCTTTCAGTGAGCGAAGCGAGCATGTTATTGAATATTATTTGTTTAATTTTTTACAAAACAACTTCTAACAGGCATAGAGCAGTGAGCAAAGCGAGCATGTTATTGAATATTATTTGTTTAATTTTTTACAAAACAACTTCTAACAGGCATAGAGCTCTGAAATTTTCAATATGAGTAGTTTTAGCCTGCTAATTAGACTTTGATAAACATAATGTAAAAATTTTATGTAGTTTTTTTTTACTTTTGTTAATTAATTTTTACTAAGCATCCTATAATCGACGTATAGCTCTGAAATTGTCACAAAGTGTCAATAAGCTGGGACCTAAACACAATGACGAGTTTCCGCTACGCAAGGGCCACGCAGCTAGTTCAAAATATAGCTTTTTAGAATTGCCATGCTATTTTTTTAGTATCTGAGGATACTATTTTGTACATCTGAGGTTTCTAAAGCAACTATTTTCAATGCTATTAAGCTGTGACAGCCCTGTGTTTACAGGGTTTGACTGTATTGCTAACTGTAGAATACAACTTCTTACTTGTGTCTCATTTCTAATGATTTATTATAGGTTGCCTGCTGGTTTTGTGCAGCTTAAAAGTTTGACAGTGTTAGGTTTAAATGATATATCACTATCCCGCTTGCCTAATGATTTTGGGAAGTAAGTAACAAACGCTGCTTATAGCTATGTATGGTGTTACAGATAAAATAATTGTTCTTGATTCTAATGACTTTTTCCCCACAGTCTCTCAAATCTTCAGTCACTAGAGCTTCGAGAGAACAGCATACGAACGCTTCCGCCTTCCTTTGCCAACTTGAACAAGTTGGAAAGGCTAGACTTGGGAAGTAATGAAATTACAGAGTTGGTGAGTTTTTTTTTTTTGTTAGCAGTGGAAAGCAAAAATTGGTTTACCTAGATGCATTTACTAAGCATATAAAAGAATATTACTGAAAATTATTCTATTGGAATTAAATAACTATTAAAATAAAAATGACAAAACAATTTTATATTGTGTATGCGTTTAATCTTTTCATGCTACTTTAATAATAGTACAGAGTAGCCACAGAACCTGGAAATCTGAAAAATGTTGCAAAAATCATGGAAATTTTCTTTTGGAGGTATGTTTCCCTGTAGAGCCATTTACCCAGATAATTGTGGTGTTAATCGTTAGAAGTTTAATGTTGCTGAATTTGAACTTTTCATTACAGCTAAAACTATTTTTTTAAAAAATGCCATATTAGCTCTTTAGCGATCATGTTCTATCTGGTCAGTGTGTCTACACATCTGGAAAAGTTAGAGAAATTTTGAAAAAAGTTTGCTGTAAAATCAGTTAATTTTTTAGAAATCTATCCTCAGGGAACTTTTTTTCCTAAATTTTGTGGCCACACTGTAGTAGTATTACGCAAAAAAAAAAAAACTATTATTTTGCTTTCTTAAAAGAAGAGTATCTTCTGATGGCAATTATTTTCATTGAGCTCAAAACACTTGGTTTCAAGTATAAAAACCTCATTTTATTCAGAAGTCATATAAATGATGTACTAAATTGATTCAAAAGAAAGGTCTTGGCCCTTTTGATAGGTTTCTTTTGTTATGTTTATTGTCTTCGTTTTTAAAAGGTGCAAGTGAAATTCTATTGTTCTGTGTAAAGTCCGTTGTAGTTTATTCTTATTATGTAATTTTTAATCATATGATTAAGAGGTTGAGAATTTATGAAGTATATTTAAAATAAAAGGCTTATTTCTTCAGAAACAGTTAACTGAGAAATGATTTTCTTTGCAAAGTTTCTTAAATACTTAAGATTTAATTTTAATTATTAAAATCACAATTTTGTTTTGTTGTAATTATTGTATTCAGGAGGTAATATTGCATATAAATTCTTAAACAGAACTCATCTTATAGGTAATATAAAAAATATTAACTTGTAGACACACTTTCCTATAAGTAAATGCAAATTTTAAAAATATTTTTAGCTATCAAATATATGTGAACTAAAGTAGGCTTACATTTAATTTTCGCCCTAGTTAAAACTGGTGGTTTCAATCTCATTTGCAATGGTTAAGGAAAAGAGATTAGTTGCATTTATTTCAGGAAACACTGCAGTTCTTGTTGCTTTAGACAGTTAAGACTTAGGTTTAGCTTAGGAGGAAATGTTGGGACCCTTTTCTGATTTGATTTTGCTTTTTCATTTTAGCCAGCTCTAATTGGTCAACTTTCAAGTCTACAGGAGCTTTGGCTGGATTGCAATGAGTTGTTTACGTTACCTGCTGTAAGTACGCTTGTTTTGCCATAGTATAAAATAGGTTATCAGTATCATGGGTATCGGGTGTCAATTTCTAAAGTGTAATTCTTGCTATTTTTGTAAAAATTAGCTTATGATAATAAACTTATGAGCCTAATACTTTTAAGCTATTTATTTTGGTATTACAACTGATGTAATTTTTCGGTTTTCATTCTATATTAACACCTTTTTTATTTGCTGTTGAGTTATTGTAAGATTATACTTTAGAAGTTATGGGAAAAAGAATTTTTAAAACTTCCAGATTTTTCTTCAAAACCCGCGAAAAACACCAAATATTCCTCCTGAAACGAAAACCTTTTCTGAGATTTTAATTATAAATTTTTTAAAAAAATTAGTAGTTTTTTGCCGATACTAAAGCATGCTTTGAAAAGAATGTATCAGGATTCCCACTGTCATTGAAAGTCATTAAAAGTGCTTAATATTTCTGAATTTGTTTCCAAGGCCTTGAAAATGCTTAGTGGTTCTTAAAAGTCCTTAATTTTTGCGAATGTTGTGTGCCCAACTGCAAAAGTTATAAAAATACAACTCGGACTTGCTATGGCCACTTGAATGCCACTTATCTGCACAGTATCGGAATTCTCTGTCATATTTGTACTACACATCCACCAACTTGTAACTTTTTTTGGTAGAATATGCTTTATTAAAAATTTATATACAGACATGATGCCTGAAAACAAATTTTTAACGGTCCTTAAAAACCTTATTTAGGTCCTTAAAAGTCATTGATTTTCATTCTGTGATTTGAGTGGGAACCCTGTGTATGCGCGAAGAGCCTCTATTAGCTTTAAAAGAAACATTCCCTAAATTTTTTTAGAATTATTCCTAAAATATTTGGAATTGCCTCTAAATTATTTGGGAATTACCCCTAAAATATTTGGGAATTGCCCCTAAAATTTTTAGAATTTATCTTTGGAATGTTCCTGAAATTATCCCTAAAATTCCTACCTAATTTTTTTTAGAAAACACACTGCCCCCCTGATATAAAAATATATTGTTTTAAATTTTTTAAAAAATATATTTATAAATGTATTTTACAAATATGTTAAAAGCACCAGCAAACATTTTTTTTTTACACACTTTTAAACATGTCAACATCTAATTATTTAAAATTGTATTTTCTTTTTGTAAGTTTTTCTTCAAATGGTTTTTTATTGTTCTCTTTTAATTTGTAGGAGATTGAAACTCTCAAAAACCTGACATGCTTGGACGTCAGTGAAAACAGACTTGAATACCTACCTGAAAATATTGGAGGTTTGGAAGCCTTAACAGATCTGCATTTATCTCAAAACTCACTTGAATCTCTACCAGAGGGCGTTGGAAAACTTTCAAAACTAACAATATTTAAAGTAAGCCTTTTTAAATCCGGGACTTTCATATTTAGTCTTTTAAATACATTACAATTAAAATCTTTGCAAAATTACTATTTTTAAATCCTTTATATTAACTTTAATTATGTTTGTCGATGGGAGAGGAATCAGCGGAGGCTAAATTAACCCCCTTGCCGCCTTACAATCGGTCTGAAACTTGCCAGATAGGTTTGATGACAATGCATTCTATCAAATTTTGGGTCTGTTACTGGCACTTAAAGGTTGCTTTTACGGAATACTAATAAACCAATTTGGTGTCATCCAATCACTTTAAAATAGCATTGAACTGACCATTATTGAAACTTTCCTGTTGCCAAAATTTTTTTAATAAATAAATGATAAAATTACTTTAATTAGAATAAATAAATAATACTTGGATGTGAGAGCATAAATTCACGTTCATTTTTAATAAATAAAATTTTTAACATAGTTTGCTGCACATTTTGCTGATAGAAATGTTTTTAATATCAATGCTGTGTTAATGAATATAAAATTGACAATGCATGTAAAGGAGTTTTTAAAAACTCTGTTTTTATGGGTTATATTATTAAACTTGCCTGATTTTAATGCATTCCATGGAACTTTTCATTATTTTTTTATCATAGTATCAATAATCATAATAAGTAACAATGTTGTTAAAAAAAAATATCTCATAAATCAAACGAAACGGTCGTTTCTCTGCTAACCTTTAAAAGGAAGAAACGACAGTTAGTATTGTCCTATATTTCTACGTTTATTCTACCTATATTTTCTTTGAATTCGTAATAACGGCGCCGTTCATTGTAGTTTTTTATATTTTGGATTCTTTGCCGCAATCGTAAGTGAAAGAGACCTGACTAAAGCAATCTTTGTAAGCGGCTGCGTCTTATTTCTTGTGACGTCTCGTGCTGCACAACCTACAACTCAACTTGATTCAACTGAAGCAAAAATTATAAAGTGTAAACATTTTCATAGCATGTGGGCTTGAATTTCTGATATATTTTCTCCTCCAATATAGTAAATTAATTGATAATTATGCAGCAAGGTAGCATAAAAGAAAGATAAGCAAAAACAGAACTCTGCCTCGAGAAAAACGGATAAATACAACTTGCAGGACTAAAAGAATGACATTTCATGTTCTCAGTCAATAATTGATTTAGGAAACAAAAGGGTTAAGATTTAATACAATTTGTCAAATGGTGATATTTTCAAAAAAGTTACTAAAATTGAAAATAACATCAAAATGTTGTGTTGTCCAAGTTCCAGAAAACCAAGTCTACGGATTGCTACATTCGGCGCTAAATCTCCCACTTTCCGCCGCCAATCGATCCGACAACGAATTTGAAATCTGATAAAAAAAAATACTGCAAAGCAAACAGGGGTTGAGATTTACTGTACGGTTCCCCTTGGCGACTTTTTGAAAGTTGGCGATTCGATGCCGAATGTGTTCTGATGCCATTTTGGATTTGGCGACACAGCCTTTTGATATAATTTTTTTTTTTTTTTTTTTTTTTTTAAGTTGCCTAGGGGTACCTTAAAGTATATATCTTAACCCAAACAGGAATAAAATAAAATTGGGGCAGCTCAAAGCACTTATAGATGCTGGAAGATTCAAGATTGCAAACAATGTAATTAATAAAATTTAATTTATTGATAAATACTAAGGGTGGAATATTGAGGTTATAACTAATAAAGGATGTCATATTCAGGATTAGGCGATTTCTCTTTTTAATGGTGTGTTTTCTATTCTCTTAAATTCAATATAAGGAGTTGTAAAGGGAGACAGTTATTTTCTAAGTACTTAATTATAGATATTCCTCTCTTAAAAAGGAAAATTTATGTTAATTGGTACTGCGTAAAAGTCTTCCTAAGTTCGTCTTATATGTTCATTTCAATAACGTTTCATTTAAACTTTTAATTAATGAAATATATAACAAGTTAATTTTATAGTCCAGTAGAGACTGTGTGCAGTTATTTGTTGTTTTATATTGTCCTATATTTTTTTTGTAAAAATCCTATATATTCTTAGTTTGTCACTTTGACCCCTGAATTTAGACAAATGTCCAGACCTAACTAAGCTATAGGTCTTCAAACGATATAGCTTGTATGATTCGGAATGTTTCAAATTAAAATCCTACGCTTGTTTAAACTGCATTAAATAACTTTCTATTTTTAATTAATTTTAAACCACTTTTTTCATTTTATAATTTGACGATAGAGATAATCAACCTGTAATTGAGGTTCAGATATATTTGCCAAGTTGCCAGACAGGTTTGCTATCATTTCGAAGTTAATTTGGCCGTCATGTTAGGGTTAAGTTAGAATGGTCGTAATGTTAAATACTGGTAGAACGAATTGGCATGTAATTTTAAATCTTATAGCATCTTTAAAATTGAGATAATTTAATTTTTGAAGAGGCAGAATTAAAGAAGATTATTTGTTCTACAAATTGAATGTGTTATTTGAACTGTTTGACAATTTAGGATGTGTTAACTTTCAAAAACATTTTATTTTTGGGTAATTTCAGATGAAAAACGAAGAATGTAAGTAATCATATTTTGTTGCCTGATACTGAACTGAATTCAAAGTGCAATAAAATTAATTATGGAGGTTATGCAAGAAGACGTCACAGTCAATTCATTAGAGCGGGACTAAATAAAACACTCATTACGATTGGCTAATGGAATTTGAAATATCGAATTTGTTTTTAAAGATTTTGTTTAATTTACATTGTAAAATGAAATTATAGAATCGTATTTCTATGTTCAGTATCTATTTCAATATCAATGTGTTATTATATAAACCAAAATAATGCTTGGTATAATCAAAATAATTTTGACTGTAATAATTAGATTGTAAAAAACTTGTAATATTTATTTGTAACAAATTATTAGAATAAATTTTCAGTGGGGTTAGCGCTCTAGCCTTGTATGCTATAGGTGCCCAGTTCAAATCCTGGGTTAGGTGTAGATGTTCGTTGTGATTCAGAATCCACATTAAGCTGTAGGTCCCGGGCTGATAAGCCGTTATTATGCACAAAATTACGTCATTGTGCGAACAAAAAAACACCTATGTAGCTGCCTAGCCAGAGCAAGTCTGGCATCAGACTGCAGTCTGCTGGGTCTTATATACAGTTTGAGGACTAATATCACTGTCACTTGGGTCACATACCCATGCCTTTAAAATCTGCTGTTATTGCTGATAGGTGTTTTTAATATTTAAATTTGAATGCCCACATCAAGCACGCTCTGGCAATGGAAATGACGCTTTATTAATGAATAAAAAAAATTGGCCATGCATATAAAAGATTTATATCAAACACTTTTTTTATGAGTTATATTTTTCATACTCCTTCCCAGGTGGACCAGAATCGTCTCCTCTCCCTGCCCTCCGAGATCGGCAACTGCGAGTCCCTCCAGGAGCTGATCCTCACCGAGAACCTCATCTCCGAGCTCCCTGCGAGCATTGGCCGCCTCGTTCACCTGACCAACTTGAACGTGGACCGCAATCGTCTCTCCCAGGTGCCCCCACAGATTGGTCATCTGGCCAGGCTGAGCGTCCTCTCGTTGAGAGAGAACAGGCTCAACTTCCTGCCTGAGGAGACTGGGATGCTGAAGGAGCTTCATGTGCTCGATGTGTCTGGGAACAGGTGGGTGGGGATAACCTATGAACCTTTTGGAAAAGAGCTGGGGAAAATATTGTGCATTTTTCTAGTCCTTGAAATTTTTTAATTTTGAGGTTTTTGGGAAAAAATAAAATCAAAAAATGTTCCTAAAAATTATCAAAGCATATTCTGAAAAAAAAAAAAAAAAAAAATAGAGCTTTGTTCCTCCTACTACAAGACTTAATAGTCTTAGATTGATTGTATAGCAGAATTTTACTCTTAGCTGCAATTTACAAAAATGTTTGACCTTGAAAAATTACTCAAGAACATTCTAAAATTCATGCTGTTTTAATATAATAAAATATTGATCGAAGGTTTTTAATTTATTGGCCCATGAGGAGACTCCATTATGGAACAAATTTATCATGTCTGTCAATTATCCATCATATTCTAAATTTTTATCGTTATTGATAACCTTTTCAAACCTGGTCTCACCAATGTTCCCACAGTCCTTGAAATCTTTTTGATGAAATTTGGTCCTTGAAAGTCCTTAAAAAAGGATATGGTCATTACAATCTTTTTGATGAAATTTGGTCCTTGAAAAAAGGGTAAGGTCCTTGAAGTTTTAATCGACCACCAATAACCTCTGCCTCTGTGTTTTTTTTTGTTATGTCGAAAGTATGTAATTTTATGGTCCTTGAATTTTCTCAAAACGGTCCTTGAAAGTTCTTGAATGTTTTTTTCAATTAAAATGGGAAACTGTCACACACTTCTGTTCTTTGATTCCCAACATTATAAGATAAATTTTAATCCTGTATGCTCTGCAAAATCATCCGGGTTCATATATCGACTTTGATATCTGTTTTAGTGGTTATATATCTCTATTTTAACTCTAATTTAATTTTAAAACATTTATTTCAATATGAATTAATTCTGCTTTGAAATATTTAAAATGAAATCAACAAATTTAATGCTGTATAATGACTGATTCTTAATTTTCAGACTGCAGTACCTACCACTTACCATTACTGCTTTGAATTTAAAAGCCCTTTGGTTAGCTGAAAATCAGGTTTGTACCATTTATAAAAAAATTGTTTGAGATCTTTATATTTCACTGTTTTTAAGATTGAGTTTATCAATGAATTCTGTGAAAAATAGAATTCAATTGTTACAATTTCAGAATAACTACTGTTATTACAAAGACCTTATTTCAATCAAACATTGGATTTCTTATATGTTATCTACAGGTATGAATTTCTTCCGCCATGTGGCAGAATTCCGCTTTTTTTATTTTTTAGAAAAAAAAGAATTCCGCTTTTTCAAAGAAAGTTCCGCTTTTCTAATTTCTGAAAAAAATCCGTGTTTTCCCGCTTTTTCTATCCCACAGAAAAATAACTTTTTTTCTAAGGCTTGACCGCGAAGCAGCTTCATTTCCGAAAGATCAGGAAACCTATTGCTTACAGGTCACATCACATTCCTGCCTTATTCCTGCTCCAAGTACAAAAATCCACTGAAATGCATTTTTTTAGTCAGATTGGCGCTCAAATTCGCATTTTGTATACTTCCGACTGCGCCGAAATTTGAGCCTCTTGTATCATTTTTTTCTTTGCTCAAAATCTAAATTACTTCTTACGATTTCACACGATTAACTTATACTAATAATGCGCTTGCTTCCAAGTCTGACATCCACTGAACTATCGTTTATAAACGTTAGTATGTGTTGCTTGTTTTCGTTAAGCGTTACGCTGATGTAATATCCGCTACTGCCGAGATTTGTGTGGCTAGGACGTGCGTTATCGCTGTAATTTAGGTTGCTGTGGTGACCATTTTCCCGGAGTATTATGCCGATATAACAGCTTTATTGCTGAGAATTGTTCCGGTATCTTCGGCGCTAACTCTGATATTTACGTTTATGTGATAGGCATTTTCGTTGAGTGTGCTACCCTTTTGAAATATCTGAGATTTGCACCGATGTTACCGAAGGAATGTTGATATTACCGTGAGGAATTGCGCTATCGCCGAGATTTTATGATTGTAATTTTCGTCGAGTGTTACACCCATACAATAGTGTTATTGTTTAGAGTTGCTCCGGTATATTAGGTTCTAACTTTGATATTTTAGTTGGCGTGAGAGTTGTTTCTTCATGGAATGCTGTACTTTGATAAGATCCGATATTACCGAAATTTGCACTAGTATTATCAAGAAAATGTCGATATTACCGAAATTTTTGCTGATATCGTGGACGCTATCGCCTATACGCTCGTTGTTGCGATTTTCATTTCGGCTGATATTTAAATTTTCGCCGGTATTGCAAGCGCTATTTCTTTCGTTATAGCGATGGTCATTTTTGCCGAGGTTTACTCTGATACAATACCGGCTATTACCGAGATTTTCAACACCGTTTTGTAGCCATTCGCCTAGACTACCTTAAATGCGATAGCCACTATATCCGTGATTAGTGCCTGTTTGAGGATCGATTTCGCCGTTTCATGTGAATTTATACTAAAAATTTTATATCATTTTGTATAAAAATGATATAAAAATAGTCTGAAAATTAGTCCCAATTAAAAAATTTCTAAAGAAGCTGTGTTATTTGTTAGTTGTTATTTTAACTGCAATTGTATGTAAAATTGTTTGTTTGTTGCTTTTTATTTTATTGAACAAGTTGAACGGTAGGAATAAAAATTTAAGTGTAAAGATTTTAATACTTGCTTAAAAATTTAGAGAACTAATTTTAATTATATTTGGCGTGTTTGTCAATATGGTATCGCTGTTTAAAGTTGTTTGACTTGTTGAAAATTTGAAGTTTTTGCCGGATTCCATCGCTTTTAAAGGATTTTTTTTTTTTTTTTTTGAAGCTATACTAAGCCTGATGACAGCACAAAGTGTATCTCTACATCTAAGTGCCTCTATTTTTTTAACCATTTTTCTCACGGACAGACAGAGAAGGTGCAGTGTTATAAACGCTGTGGTATCGTGGTCGAGTAAAAATTTCATTTTGAACGAAAACAAAACACATTTATTTTAAGAACTTCACAAGGAGCAGGTGTTAGTATTCCATTTCTGCATCGTCTGACCTCTCTCGTCTCTCATAGGAGACTAATCAAAAAACAACATAAAAAATACAACCTTCAAATAACTGTTTTGTGGCGCCCTCTATATTTTACAACAGCAATTAACAGTTACAATACGTTACAGCTATTAATTCCTCCCCTCACAGAAACTTTTCTCTAAGAGAAAAAGGGAGAAAAGTTTGAAATATATTTACAACAAAGGAACATAATCATAATAGCATAAAGAATATGTAAAAATATAAATATGATCAATAAACCAAATGTACAAAAAAATACTAATAAAAGGAATACATTTAATTTAAAACTACTCGGATTAGCATTTTTGTTTAGTTTGCCTGCTCGGTGAAAGACATTAAAATTAAATGGTTGAAGTGCTAAGGCCCAACGCATTAAACGTGAATTTGAACTAGCATTTGTTCGTAACCATGTTAATGGGTTATGATCAGTTTGCACCACAAATTTCTGTCCATCCAGATAATAATGCAATTTTTTTACCGCAAATACTATACTAGCGCACTCCTTTTCGGTGGTACCATAGCGTTTCTCTACGTCTGAAAATTTCTTACTCATGTACAGAATAGGGTGTTCCTCACCTTCATCATTCAGTTGGGACAACACTATACCCATACCGGTATCGGAGGCATCTGTTTGTAGAATAAACTCTCGATTGAATTTTGGAGCATATAAAACTGGTTGGCAAGTAAGTTTTTGTTTTAGAGTCTCGAAGGCTTTGTCACATTCAGGAGTCCAGATGATCTCCCCTTTTCTTACTTTTCCCTTTAGTGCATCAGTCAAAGGTGCAGCTATAACTGAAAACATAGGAATATAGCGGCTATAGTAACCAGCAAGTCCCAGGAAGGCTCTGACAGCTGTTTTCGTTTTAGGTACAGGGAAATTCGTAACTGCTTCGATTTTAATATCCGAGGGCTTTCTGCATCCTTGTCCCACAATATGACCTAAATACAGGACTTGATGTTGAGCAAATTTACATTTTGATGGTTTGATAGTCAAGTGTGCTTCTTTTATTTTCTGAAGAACTGCACTAAGATGTTTAAGATGTTCAGGAAAAGTATTTGAAAAAATAGCGATATCATCTAAATAGGGTACAGAAAAATCTTCACATCCTTCCAATAAACGTGTGACCATATTACTAAATTCATAAGGAGCATTTTTCAATCCAAAAGGCATCCTGAGAGGTAGGTAGGTCCCGAAGTTAGTAACAAAGGCTGCTAGTCGTTGAGCTTCTAAACTTAAAGGTATTTGCCAGTATCCTTTGGAAAGATCCAAAACCGTGATGAAGTTGGCTGATGATACCTTTTCAATTCGCTCTTCTATATTTGGCAACGGAAAATATTTTGTCTTGGTTATTTCATTTAATCGCCTGTAATCTATACAGGGTCTTGGATCTCTCCCTGGAGATTCCACTAATATCATTGGAGATGTATAATCCGAATATCCGACTTCAATGATCTTCATAGATAACATCTTCTGTATTTCAGATTTTAAAATATCATTTTGCCTAGGAGAATTTCTATAAGGTTTTGATAAAACAGGGTTGTTATTAATCAGTTCGATGTCATGAATGACAAGGTCAGTTTTTCCAGGTATATAGGAAAAGCAGATATGGTATTGACATATTAAATTCCTCAGCTGACTTATCTGTTCTGTATTCAATCTATTTTCCAATTTGTTTTCTTGTATCATTTCATCGACATCTAAGACATTCGGATTTGCGCCTACGTAAGGAATTTCTAGCTCATCTTCATTTCGTGTTGATTCATCTCCTTCATTCATCAAAAAGTTGATTTGTTCCGGTCGCTTGTAGTAGGGCTTTAACATGTTTACATGATAAATTTGAGTTTTATCTTTCTTTCCAGGTAATTCTACAAGGTAGTTTGTTTCAGAAATTTTTCCTGAAATAGTTCCTGGACCAAGCCAATGAGGAGCCATCTTGCTAGCCTTGGAAGTGGCCATTACGAGAACCAAATCCCCTTCTTGAAATTCCCTCTTGATTGCTCTTTTATCATACCATGTCTTGTTCTTGAGCTGTGCAGCTTCCATGTTTTCTACTGCTACTTCTTGACATCGTTTCAATCTGTTGATTAAAGAAAATACATATTCAGTCACAGGGCTCTCTTCCTCGTCAGGATCCATCCAGTGTTCGAACAGTAAGGTTAACGGTGTTCGTAAGTTTTTCCCATGAACGAGTTCAGCAGGAGTAAATCCTGTAGCTGCATGTGTTACAGTTCGAAGAGCAAAGAGTGCAGGACAGATCACCTGTTCCCAATCTGCTTCGGCTTCAAGGCACAAAACTCTTAGAATTCGTTTGATTGTTCTATGGAATCTTTCGACAGGATTGCTCTGTGGGTGATACACTGAACTGTGTACCACTTTAATCCCAGTGTTTTCTAGAAAGGTTGTGGTAAGTTCACTCATAAATGAAGTCCCTTGATCACATTGAAGTTGTTTAGGAAACCCCATTCTACTGAAAATTTGCATCAAAGCATCAATTACTGATGTAGAAGTGATATCGGCCACAGGAATGGCATCAGGGTACTTTGATGATAGGCACATAGCAGTGATTAGGTAACGTTTTCCTCCTGTGGATACTGGAAGGGGTCCAACCGCATCAACATTAATTTTGGAGAAAACTTCTTGTATAACTGGAACTAATTTCATAGGAGCCTTCTTTCTGTCATTTGGCTTCCCCACACGCTGGCACTTATCACAGCTGCGAACGTAGTCTTCAATTTCTTTATAACAGTTAGGCCAAAAAAAATATCTGGAAAGAATATCTTTGGTCTTTGTAACTCCTAAATGACCTGATGTACCCTCATGGCATAGAGCCTTTAAACGTTCTTTAAATTTTTCTGGAACAAGCAGCAAAAACCTCTCATTTCCTGTTTTATCAGTCCTCCTTTTTATCAAAAGATTATTCTTACTGATGAGTATATCACTTGACGATCCTTCTTTATTGGTTTTAGAAGCTTCTTCCCAAAATGGCTGTAACTCTGGGCTTTCTCTTTGAGCCATAGCAAAATCAGAAGGTTTCACTTCCAGGAGTGAAAGTGCAGGTTCCTGTTGAACTTGAACTGGGGGTAACATGATCTCGTTATCCTTACTAAGATTTAGCACTGAACTTTCCGGTGTAGAAACTTCATCTGCTTCGACGTCTTCTCCTTTTCCTAGATCAGCTTCAGCTTCTTTCTCTCGGTCGGCGATTTCCTTCAACCTTCGCTGAGCTCTGGTTTGGATGGCGTTAACTTCTTCAGGATTAATTCCAATTTCTTTCCTTCTACCTTCAAGCAATGCAGCAGTTCGATTTCCTAACAGATATCTGCCTTGATCCAATGGGTTCTGAATCACAGCTGCTTTTGTGAGAATATTCCCCAACTCACATTCTATCTCTACTTCAGCAATTGGTAGGCAGGACATACTTTCATCCAGAAGATGCCGCACCCAAACTTGTTCTCCAGTCATCATATCTGAA
The DNA here is from genome assembly GCA_963978545.1 of Linyphia triangularis. Lineage (NCBI taxonomy): Eukaryota > Metazoa > Arthropoda > Arachnida > Araneae > Linyphiidae > Linyphia > Linyphia triangularis. Next base: position 9,889,372 of record OZ021726.1, read on the forward strand.
GTAACATACTTCTGGCAGATCACATCAATAGTTGAACCAGTGTCTCTGAGAATAGACATGTCTGTCCCATTCACCTTTCCAGAAAGGATAAAAGGATCCAATAACTTGTCCTCTGAACTGAAAGTTATTCTATTTATAGAAGCAGTTGTGGTTGATTTCTTCTTTAATTCAGGCAGGGATGAGTTTCTTCCGCCATGTGGCGGAATCCCGCTTTTTTAATTATTTAGAAAAAAAAGAATTCCGCTTTTTTAAAGAAAGTTCCGCTTTTCTAATTCCTGAAAAAAATCCGTGTTTTCCCGCTTTTCCTATCCCACGGAAAAAAAACTTTTTCTAAGGCTGAACCGCGAAGCAGCTTCACTTCCGAAAGATCGGGAAACCTATCGCTCAGGGGTCGCATCACATTCCTGCCTTATTCCTGCTCCAAGTACAAAAATCCACTGAAAAACATTTTTTTTAATCAGATTGGATCTCAAACTCGGTATTTTGTATATTTCCAACTGCGTCGAAATTTGAACCTTTTGTGTCATTTTTTTCTCGCTCAAAATGTAAATTCCTTCTTACGATTACACGCCGATTAACGTATACTAATAATGCGCTTGCTTCGGAACTATCATTTATTTACGTTAGTATGTGTTGCTTGTTTTCGTTAAGCGTTACGCTGATGTAATGTCCTCTACTGCCGAGATTTGTGTGGCTAGGACGTGCGTTATCGCTGTGATTTAGGTTGCTGTGGGGACCATTTCCCCTTAGTATTATGCCGATATAGCAGCGTTATTGCTGAGAATTGTTCCGGTATCTTCAGCACTAACGCTGATATTTACGTTTATGTGGTGGGCATTTTCGTTGAGTGTGCCTCCCTGTTACAAAATCTGAGTTTTGCACCTATGTTACCGAAAGAATGTTGATATTACCGTGATGAATTGCGCTATCGCCGAGATTTTGTGATGGTAATTTCGTCGGGTGTTACGCCCATACAATAGCGTTATTGTTGAGAGTTGCTCCGGTATATTAGGTTCTAACTTTGATATTTCAGTTGGCGGGAGAGTTGTTTTTTCGTGGAATGCCGTACTTTGATAACATCCGAAATTTGCTCTACCAAGAAAATGTCTATATTACCGAAATTTGTACAGATATCGTGGACACTATCGCCGATGCGTACGTTGTTGCGATTTTCATTTCGGCTGATATTTAGATTTTCGCCGTTATTGCATTCGTTAGAGTGATGGTCATTTTCGGCGAGGTTTACTCTAATACAATACCGGCTATTACCGAGACTTTCAACACCGTTTTGTAGCCATTCGCCTTGACTTCCGTAAATGCGATAGCCGCTATATCCGTGATTAGTGCCTGTTTAAGGATCGATTTCGCCGTTTCGTGTGAATCTATACTAACATTTTTATACCCTTTTGTATAAAAAAGATATAAAAATATTCTGAAAATTAGTCCCAATTAAAAAATTTCTAAACAAGCTGTGTTTAAAGTTGTTATTTTAACTGCAATTGTATGTAAAATTGTTTGTTGCTTTTTATTTTATTGAACAAGCTGAACGGTAGGAATAAAAATTTAAATGTAAAGATTTTAGTACTTAAAAAGTAGCTTAAAAATTTAGAAAACTAGGTTTAATTATATTTGGCCTGTTTGTCAATATGGTATAGCTGCTAAAAGTTGTTTGACTTGTTGAAAATTTGAAATTTTTGCCGGATTCCATCGCTTTTAAAGGATTTTTTTTTTTTTTTTGAAGCTATACCATATGCCTGATGACAGTACAAAGTGTATCCCTACATCTAGGTGCCTCTATTTTGAACCATTTTTCTCACGGACAGACAGAGAAAGTGCAGTGTTATAAACGCACATGGAAAACCACAATTTTTTTAAGTATAGCTAAAAATGTGTTTTACGCATAAAACGTTTGGAGTTTTGTTTTCAGCTTTTTGATTTTTTACCAAACTCATCCCTGAATTCAGGACAATTTGGTCTCAAATGCTGAGTTGAGTCGCATTCATAACAACGTAATTGCCTTCGTGTTTCCATATTTTGTTCATTCCTGGAATTTCTTTTAATCTCTGGTCTACCTTGAGCTTGATTTCTGAAGGGAGTAGAGTTTTCTATTCTGGCTTTGGAATCAACTGGAAGTTTTGTTCGCCACTTAGGAATATTCTTTTCCCCATTTCTCTCGGGAATTTTTCTCTTAAAGTTCCCATGAACGTTGTCATAAGCATCAAGTTTTGAAGCTAATTCTATAGGAGAAGTTATGTTTCCCCATTCTTCCACGAAATGATCCTTCACTTCGTTAGGCACACGACGCTTCAACTGGTCCACCACCATAAGACCCAAAAGTTGTTCGTAAGTAGTTATTTCCAAGCCAGTCGCCCATTCTTGACAGTAATTGTGGAGTTCATATGCAAAGTCACTCCATGTTGATTCTGCATTTTTTTGGTGTCGAACAAACATCTGCCTAAATCTCTCTGGACTTAACTTAAACCTCTTAAGAAGCAGCTTTTTAACATGGTCATAGTCTTTTGCCAATTCAGATGGCTCACGGGCAATCAATTGGGTTATGTCAGATGGTAACAGTCCTATCAGATGAGATACCCAATCCGTCGATGGGATCCCAGCCCATTCTGCTTGCCTTTCGAAGAGTAACAAATACAGACTGATGTCGGTTTGTTTATCATCAAACTTTTGCATGAGGTGTCGAAGCTCAACTCTTGATCTTTGCGGATCATTTTGCATAACTATAGGTCCTCTATCCGATTCCAACTGGAGTTTTTGCAGCTCGTATTCTTGTTGTAGTTTTAATCTTTCCTGTTCTTGTTCAAACTTTTCTTTTTCAAGTTCACGTTGCAATTTCAGTCTCTTGTTCTTTTAGAATCTTTCTTTTTGTAGTTCTGCTTCCTCACGTTCTTTCCTACTCTCCATTATTACAATTATCTGTTCCTTAACGTAATCTTCGTCATAGTTAACACTTGTAGTGATTAATTTCTTAAGATCTACCAGTTTAAGACCAGATGTTACTCTTTCACCTAACTCTTCTGCTAACACCCTCAAATCTTCTTTCTTAGCACGACCCAAAAAAGACATTTTTAAATGTAATAATTTACTGGAGAGTTTATATTCTTCACCTAACACAGAACACCCTCAAATTTATAATTATTCTTGTAAATATAATATAAATTTTATACCACTTAACCACTACAAAATATTCAAGTATGAAATTTTATCATAGAATAGGAACATAAATGCTTTCAAAAAGAATTCAAAATTTTTAGCACTTAATTTCAGCAATTGTAATTTTTAAAACTCAAATCAAATTAATTGCATCTAATTTAAGTATATAGCACTCACATTTTTTTTTTTTTTAAAAAAGAGAACATGAAATAGAATATTCAGAAATAAACTTCAGATCAAGAACAAAAAATATCTAGAACTAGACTTCACTTAAAACTAACTCTTTTACAACTTGTAACTAAAATTAGATTCAAATTACTTTTGTTTTAGTAATTTCCAATTCTTTGAAATGTTAGCACAAACCCAAAGCATTTGTTATAACTGGTACCTAAATAAGTGTTCTTGTTACAAGAATCTTACCAGATATTATATTATGGTATATATATAATTATATTAGCACAAACAATCAAATATAGCATTAAATTCATACCATGTTAAAAGAAGACCTTCAAAAGATATAAATTCAAATACTATCATTATTTAAATGCATGTACCAGATACTAAACAAAACTAGTTTTAAATAAATTTCAAAGAACTTAAAATCAACTATGAAGCTGAAAATCATAAAATACAATTATTTTCACTTTAATTGTAATTATATCCGAGGGCCGGATAATTCCTTTTATTTTCTTCACCAGAAAATGGACTTGCTCCACCACCAGTTTTAAAATCACTCTTGATCTACGACGAGTAAATAATTATAACTCACGTCAGATGAGGCAAATTAATCACTTGAATACTGCACACAAATGATATATGTACACACTCCACAAGTAATCATTACATTATTTTCATTTGAAATATTGCACACAAATGAAACTAGAACCTTGCTCGGAATCGAAACTAAACACCTCTTGAATAACTCAAGCACTAAATACCAACCACAAATTAGCACTTTCGATAAATTACACTTGAATTACAAACATTGAAACTCGCAACGTATCACCAATCTTGAAGTATTGCACTCCATTGACGACTTTGAAAACAGAACTTATGATTCACGAAGCACTAAACAAAAACACCACTCTTGAATCAAAACACAACAAAATATTCAAAATGAAGTATTCTTTTCTCTTCTCCGGACAGGATGTCACTGGCGATCTTCAGGACGAAGAAAACTTATCAATCTGGACGGATGTCCATCAAATCTGTAGAAACAGAACTTGTCATTCACTAATGCTGACAACGAAACACAAACACCACACTTAAAAGAAAAAACACAATATCTTAAGGTTGAAGTGGTTATTCTTTTCTCATGACAGGATGTCACTGGTGATCTTCAGGACGAAGAAAAATTATCAATCTGGACGGATGTCCATCAAAATCTGTAGAAACAGAACTTGTCATTCACTAATGCTTACAGCGAAACACAAACACCACACTTAAAAGAAAAAACACAATATCTTCAGATTGAAGAGTGTTCTTCTTTTCTCAGGACAGGATGTCACTGGTGATCTTCAGGACGAAGAAAAATTATCAATCTGGACGGATGTCCATCAAAATCTGTAGACCGGATGTCCACACTGAATCGAGGCTTTTCAGTTAATTTAATAAGCAAATTGCAATGCTTACCATTCTACACGACGAGTGTCCATACTCGGACATTTATAGGTTTCAGCAAACACAAGAAATATATAAGCAAGGCTTGCTTAATATTCCACACGATGGATGTCCATCAGGTACTCTTCGCGCCAAAATAACGGTCGTTATTCATTTCGTCGTTAAAATAAAACCTACAGTTCTTTTTCAAAACAACGGTTGTTTCAGGTTCAAAAATCGCACCGCTGGAACCAATCTTAGCTGTGGTATCGTGGTCGAGTAAAAATTTCATTTTGAACGAAAACAAAACACATTTATTTTAAGAACTTCACAAGGAGCAGGTGTTAGTATTCCATTTCTGCATCGTCTGACCTCTCTCGTCTCTCATAGGAGACTAATCAAAAAACAACATAAAAAATACAACCTTCAAATAACTGTTTTGTGGCGCCCTCTATATTTTACAACAGCAATTAACAGTTACAATACGTTACAACGCACATGAAAAACCACAATTTTTTTAAGTATAGCTTAAAATGTGTTTCATGCATAAAACGTTTGGAGTTTTGTGTTCAGCTTTTTGATTTTTTACCAAACTCATCCCTGTATCTAGAATCATTTTAAAACTTTGTATTTTTATATTTTATTCTGCTATTTGAACAGGGTTCCCATGGTCATTAAATGTGCTTAATATTTTTGAACTTGTTTTCAAGGCCTTGAAAATGCTTAGAGGTGCTTAAAAGTCCTTAATTGAGGTTGTTGTGCGCTCAACTGCAAAATTTATAAAGTACAATGACTTGCTATCCCCTTGTGACTGCCACTTTTCAGTAATATCGGAATTCTCTGACATACGTATTTGTATTACGCATGTACCAACTTGTAACATTTTTGGTAGAATATACTTTATTAAAAATTTATATATAGACATGATGCCTGAAAACAAATTTTCAATGGTCCTTAAAAACATTAATTAGGTCCATAAAAGTCATTAATTTCCTTTCTGGGATTTGAGTGGGAACCCTGTTGAATATCGAAAATGGTTTTGCCTTGTGTAAACCTTTTTTGGATTTTCTTTTTTTTCTCTTACAGTCACAACCAATGTTGAAGTTTCAAACGGACGTCAATGAACATAATGGTGCTAAAGTATTAACATGTTTCTTGTTACCTCAACAAGAGTATCATCCTGAAAGCATGGGTAAGTTACATTTAATGCTTTGATAATTTAAAATAAATATGCTTAAATAAATATTTGTATGTGTGTTATGTTCTTTAACGCTTAGTTTATATTTTGTTATCACATATATTTTATTATTTTGATTTATATCTCAAAATATTTAACTAACACTCATGGAATCTAAGAAATAAATTATTCTGGTGGTGTTCATACATGCGATATTTTTCAAATATTTTTATTAACATTTTAAACACCTTGCTTAAAGATAAGTGGTTTGTGATTGAAAATGCCCTTTTTTTTTCTTCTTCCTTACCATGTTTCAATTTGATTTAACAATGGGGATCCTGAAAGTCACAATTCAGTTCTACATTTGAGTTAGAGTCATATTACAGTAAACGGTCTCTTTAACCTGCAAGCCCAGGAATTCGTCATATTTCGGGTTTCCGGGAAAACACCAATAATAATGCAGTAGTTTTAGCATAACAAAAATACATGTTTTCTCCCCACTTCCATGTCTCATTAACATAAGGTGAATAATTATAAACATTCCCAGATCGTACGAAGCAAAATGTGGGACATTATTGGTGTTTTCTCGGAAACCCGAAATACAACGAATTCAAGGGCTTGCAGGTTAAAGAGACCGTTTACTGTAATATGACTCTAATCTTCCTCCACACTAGTCAAAACATTCACTTGGCTGAAAATAATTGTAGATGGCCAAAGGTTGTGCCATCCATTGAAAAGAATGTTCTGGGACACCAAACTCGAGGAATTGGCAACATTCAAGAAAACATCTCTTATCAAATATTGCTTTGTGAACTGCTTAATGCAGTTGTCGCAATTGCAAAAACTTAGTAGCATCGTTATAAAAGCCTCCTTATTTAGGCCGTTTATTCCTCATCTCCCTGTACGATCTCTTTACTGGATAGTGCAACCCTTCACTTTTTCAAAATTTAGTAGCTTTGCAAGATCCCTCCCAGACTGGTTTTCATTGTCTCTTATTTGCCAGTTTTATTTGATAAATCTGTCCAAATGAAAATAGGCTTCACCAGTAAATCCTTTGTAGTGTTAAAAAGGCCTTTTTTAAATAAAAGCTACGTTAGTATCAATTCAAGGTGTTCTTGATTTACCAGTTCTTTCCGCACTTCCTTCTGTTCTACATCCTTTACGAATCGTCTTGCTCTGTCAATATTTTTTTTCTTCTTTTAGAACATAAGTTCGTGCACACAATTACAAGTGATGCCAACAGTAGCAATTATCAAATTAGCTCCATTCAATCAAATTTGCAAACTGGTATGCAAGGTTCCCACTGTCATTGAAAGTCATTAAAAGTGCATAATAGTTTTGAACTTCTTTTCAAGTCCTTGAAAAAGCTTAGAAGTCCTTAATTTTTGCGAATATTGTGTGCTCCATTGCAAAAGTTATTAAAATACAACTCGGACTTGCTATCCCTCCTTGACCGCCACTTATTCACACTGTATTGGAATTCTCGGACATATTTGTATTACACATGAACCAACTTGTAACTTTTTTGGTAGAATATACTTTATTGAAAATCTGAAAACAAATTTTCAAAGGTCCTTAAAAGTCATTTATTTTCATTCTGTAATTTGAGTGGGAACTCTGGCATACCTGCCAACTTGTACGAATTATCCGTACAATGTACGGATTTTTACTATTTTGTACGGGTGTACGAACAGCTAAAAAAATCGTACGGATTTCACGGTACTTTTCGTTTTTTCCCTAAAACCGTTTTTTTTTTTAATTTTTTTTTTTTTATTTTTATATATAAATATTTTTTCAAGTCACCAACAAAACCGAAACGATTTTCCAAAGCTGCCGCGTCAGTCAAAATATTTATTCACACTCCAAGATTGCTCATATGTTCAGCACTAAAGCGCGATGGCGAGGATGCATTGTTTTCTTTTCTGTTGCCGACTTGATTTGGCAAACCAAACCACTTCTTCGATTTTTCGGGCTTTACAGGTTATTACAGAAGCAGAAAACCGAAAGTGCTTTAGTTTTTTAATTCTACCTTCTTTTGGACTGGACTCCAAAACGTAAATAATAGTACTGGACTTGCTCGTAAATAATAGCCCTAAACCACGGCGCCGAGGATGCACTGTTTTGATTTGTGTTGCCGACGGGACCTGGCGAACCAAACAACTATTGCGTTGCCTCAGACTTAATAACTAAGAATCTGAAAACCAAAAATGCTTTAGATTTTGGTTCTTCCTTCTGTTTGGAAAGTACAATAATGTTGCACGTATATAATAAAAGCACTTAAGCGCGGCGCCGGAAATTCATTGTTTTCATCTGTGTTGCGACGGGATTTGGCGAACCAAGCAACTGTTTCGTTATCTCGAACTTTAGATATTAATAAAGTAGAAAACTGAAAGTGCTTTAGTTTTTTTATTCTTTCTTCTTTTGGACCGTACTCTCCAACGCTGCGCACTAAATCGCGACACCGCCGTTTTCAATCGTTTTGGCGGCACTCATCGAACGACTGTTTCGTTTTCTCGGACTTTAGAGATTAAATCACTTTCGGTTTTCAGCTTCTTTGTTAGTCTTAATTATTTATTTTAAAATATCCAAGTTAAACAATCCTGGTGTAAGACTCCAGAAAATATCAAGTTTTTTTGGAGTTTACTTCAAACCAAGCAGTTTACTTCTAATCATCCGAAATTCAAACAAATTTTGCATTCTGCGCCATCTATGCATCTGATATTAAGATTTCTCATGGAGAATTTACTGATGTCGAAGTTCATATCAGTTCTAAAAAGTACAGTGACAACATCAAATGTAATAATAAGAATTCAAAAGCCTGCATAATTGATATTTGTGCGTGTGATTAAACACTTTGAATACCACCAACTCATTGTATGTTTCACTAGAGTTTTTGTGTCATAAAGCATGTTTTATTTAGGTGTAATGTTGACTAAATCATCATCAGACCTCATCAGAGATTTCATCGTAAAGTTTAAATTTGATTTATTTTTAAATCCGAGTTAGTTTTTTATTTTATAATTTTCATTTTGTGCTAAAATGTAACAATTTGTTATATTTGAGAGCAATTTAATATTATACAATTTTTTTTTTTTTTTGCATTTGTAATAGAATTACTATTATTTCTATATTACATTCATAAATATTGTCGCTATTTGACTTTCCATGAGTCACAGGAATGCAAATATTTGTTCCGTAAAAATTGTACTAATTTGAAAATGCCAATGTTGGCAGGTATGCTCTGGTACATTTAAAATTTCATCCCTGTCTATCGAGAGTTCCCGCAGTCATTAAAAGCGCTTAATATTTTTTAACTGTTTTTCCAGGCCTTAAAAGTACTTGAAAATGCTTAAAAGTACTTGAAAATGCTTATAGGTCCTTAAAAGTCGTTAATTTTTGTCACTTATCTGCATCGCACAAAAAAATTTTGGTTTCGTTCGACTGATTGGTGGAGTAGAAATCAAATGGTTTTAATTACACATTGTACTCTGTGATATAAGTGTTGCAAGCCAAAAGATCAAAGACCAGCATCAAAGTCTGTTTATAAGCCGAAATGCAAACTGTGCATGAAAGATTTTGATACTAAAGCTCTAGAAAAAGCAGCTGTGAAGGAAGTCACACATTAAAGACCTGATGCATGAAAACAAATTTTGAAAGTTCCTTATAGTCCGAGAGATAACTGCAATTTTTGGACCCCATCGAACATCATTCTGAATTTTTTATAGAAATTGGAGAAAAGTTAGTAGATTGCGAATCCACTGGTCTGCCGTGGCAAAAATGGCCAAAACTGATCAAAAATCAACTTGGAATGAGTTGAAATAAAATCCGATTTCCAAATATGTTGTAACTTGTCAAAAAGAGAACAAGCTTTTTCGTCTGGCAACCCACTGCATTTTGATTTTCAATAAGAAAAAGCGCAAACGATTTCTGATCTCTGGCTTGGAAAACTTGTTATCTTTTAAAAGTAAGCCAAATTGGCGACATCAGTCACGTCATCAGTGACATATTGTTTGTTGCCAATTTTGCTATATGCAAGTAAGCCATAGCCACACATCCGAATCGTCTGCAACCTTCTTAATTGAAATTAAAGAGTGAGGGTTACCAAATAAAAAAAATGCTAATTTTTTAGCAAGTTATGGCTCATTTGACCATTGGATTTAGTTCAACTTATTAAAAGTCGATTTTTGACCAGTTTCGGCCATTTTTGCTACGGCAGACCAGTGGATTCGTAATCTACTCACTGTTTTCCAATTTCTATAAAAAATTCAGAATGATGTTCGATGAGATCCAAAAATTGCAGTCGCCTCTCAGTCTATTAAAAAATATTATTTTGGTCCTTTAAAAGTTATTGATTTTCAATCTGTGATTTCAGTTGGAACCTTGCTGTCCAATATACCACTTGTCTCTTCTTACTGTCTCTCACTGTTTCACAGTTCTGTCATTTCATATAGTTGGGTATTTTTTTCTTCTTAAAGACCCTGTAAATGTGATCCAAACAACTAGAGAGCAACAGCATAGGACTGTTAATTAAATTTGACTACTAACTTAATGTGATTGTTACAGGGTTCCCACGGTCCTTGAAAGTCCTGGAAGATTTTTTATGAAATTTGTCTTTGGGAACAAAGAATGAAGTCCTTGAAAGTCCTTGAATTTTTAAGCAATCACCAATAACAGGGTTCCCATGGTCCTTGAATTATTATTTTTTTTTTTATGTAATTTGGTCCTTGAAAGTACTTGAATTTTTTAATAGACCACTGATTTGTATTTTTATGATACTGTGATAAAATGATTTTTATGATAAAATTACCTACTTTATACATAAAAATACAAAATGATATTTTTATGTATAAAGTATGTAATTTTATGGTCCTTGAATTTTTGTTTTTCCTTTTTCAATAAGAGTAGGAACCCTGAATAATCTCTGCCTATGGGTTTTTTTTCCCTTTCATTTTGTATTTTTGTCTAAAGTATGTAACTTTATAGTCCTAGAATTTTCTTTAAAAGGTCCTTGAAACACAAGGAACCCTATGTTAGGATAAGGTTGAGTGACAGTCATCTATTTACTTCTCATAAAGGATATACTTGGGAAATGATCTACAGCAACAATATAAATTATATATATATCTATATTTTTAACCAAACAATGAATATTTATTTTTCATCTGCAGAAAACCTGCTTCGGGACAGTGGTGAACAAGACAGCCGGTTGAGTTGGGACCAGAAGAATGACAGGACTTCTTTTGTAAAGTTTGTAGAGGAAGAGAAGGAGGTAGATGACGAAGACAAGGAGGTAAGTTTTTTTTACAGGGTACTCTTACTATTTGACAGCATTGTTATTTTACTCAATTTGGAAGTTCATAGCTTGTGTGTCTTGCTATGCAGAGTTTTTTATAGTGTTCTTGCATACGTACAAAAGTTGATAACTCTAAAATGAGAAAATTCTTATTTTCAGAAATTTTATCATTTTGCTATCTATTATTTCAGAAGTGTTTTTTTTTTTTTTTTTTTTTTTTTTTTTAATAATTGGGGATATGTTGAAGGTAAAATATGTTATAATATATTAAAAATATGTTAAAATTCAACTGAGGGTTCAGCAACAAAGAAAATATTTTAAGTAATGGCAATTTTGGAAATATCTACGGAATTTTGTAAAATTTTAATTATATTGCAAATTTTTTTTATTATTATTTAAAAGTTATAAAGTAATGAAATAATTCCCACAAACTAACAATAAAAGGTTTCTAATTAACTTATTTTACTCCTATTTTTTCATAAAATATACTAATTTAAATTTTTTTGCAAAATTTTCCTCCTTAAAATGTCCAAGAATAATATTTTAAGTATATTAGATATTTAATTAATATTTTTTGAAAATTAAGTATAAAATTATTTTTGTGCTTTAAATTTATTTAAATTTAGTTTTCAATTGTATACATATTCAATATTGTAAAAATACGAATGATCAATTGTTATTATGAAGGAAATCTGAAATATTTCCTTCAAGGCACCATGATAGAAACCAACTATTTTTACTACATTAGGCTAGGGACACACAGGAATGGTCCGGGAACGGCATTGTTACAAGCTCCCTTTTGATGAATGTCGAAGGGAGAGATAATACACAGAAATTTTAAGGAGTGTGAGATTTGTAAGGGGGGGGGGGGAGTAGCTGTCTCAATGAAGGTGACAGTTTTTTCCAACCCCTTACAATTTCCACCCTCCTTAAGATTTCAGTGCATTTCTCCCCTTTCGACATTTATCAAAAGCGGACTTGTAGCTGTGCCGTTCCCGGACCATTCCTGTGTGTCCCCGGCCTTAGGGTACTTGGCATAAAAATAGCTGGTTTTTTTTTACTTACTGTCGTAAAAATAGCTGGATGTTTTTGGTTTTTTTTTGTTTTTTTTTCTTGTTTATTCCACAATTATATTTGTGTCTAATTATCTGTCAGTTGACAATGCTTACTAGGAATGGCATTTTTTTGTTTTGTTTTTTTGTTACAGAATTGCAAAGAGGTTGTTGTGTTTATATTTTGTGTCTTGTATTTAATGAAAACGAGATGAACTTTAAATGAAGGTCTAACTATATTTCTGTTTATTCATTTTTGCTTATCTGTCATTCACTGTATTTTTGAATTATTGTAGGGAAATATTAAAGGCTGATATTTTTGGCATAGTAGGTAAATGTTTCCCTCAACATATTCCATTTAATTGTTGCTACGCAATTTTAATAGAAACTTTGAATTGCACAGTCTCAGATAAAAGTTATTAAAAATTGCATATTATCATTTTCTGTTATTGATATTTGATCTTGTTAAAAACTTGGGAAATGCTGAGGCTGCTATATTTTTGCAGTGTATGCTTAACTATATGCATATTGTGTTAAGGCCTAAATTTCTGCCTGTGTTACTTGCTGTTAGTATTAATAGTAGAATAGGATTTCACAAGTTATTTATGGTAGCCTATTTTTTATTAAATCTAATGTATTCAAAATTTTCTTATCTTTAGAAAGCATTTCATGCTTAAATGTTTACCAAACAACAAATTGTGTTTCAGACCATTGATTATTATTGTTTATTTGTAAATGCTGAAATTTAAAATTGGTTTCAAACAAGGGTATATTTATGGAAGAATTTTATGCTATAATTAATGCAAAAATCTAGAGTGATCTATCTCGGAACTATAATACATTTCACTATTGAGTGATACTACTTAAATAAATGCATAACATTTGCATGTATTCTCCTTAAAAATTAAATGTTTTTGTTAACTAATTTAAACAACAAAGTTAATGTTTTTATTTCAGGCATGCACAAACTGAATACTAACATATTTTTAGTTAGGAACATTTTTGCTCATTTTTATTTGGAAAAAAAAATGTGTTTTTTAAACTATATGAATAACTAATTCCTGGAACTAATATAGAAAACAATACTTGATAGTTGCCATTAGTGCAGCCTTATGCATAGTGTGTAGTAGCTTACTATAGATATATGTGCACAGAATGAAACAAATCATCTTTCAAAATCACAATCTAAATTAAAAGAATAAGTTCTCCTGTTAGTGGTAGTACTTGCAAGTATCAAAATAACTCTAAAGACTTGAAAGTAATTTATATTGAATAAAAACCAACAACTTAGCAGTTATAGATTAAACAACAATTTTTGTAATGTATTTTCTTGATTGAATGACCAGAACCATTCTGTCACTGAAATATCATTGACAGTTAAAATGATGTAGTTAATTGAAAAACAGTCTTTCCGTGGATCCTACTTTTTTCTGAGTATTCAATATGAAAAAAGTATAAACAATTAAAGCAACATTCTTAAAACAGTATCATAAGCATTTCTGCCATTGTGAATCCTGTATAATAGTGCAGGGGTCGCTTTGTCTAAAATTCTTAATATTCCTTAAGTTTTTATTTCAATCTAAAATTCCTAAAATTATACTTAAATTTTTCGATAATTCCTAAAAAAAAAAAAAAAATCACGAAAATTCCCCGATTTTCCTCCAAAACCCAGATTATTCTCCTAAGGAGGAAATCTTTTCTGATTGAAATATACTTTGAATTGAATAGGCCTATGTTAGGAGCCTAGTTAGCTTTAATAGAAATATCCCTAAAGTTTTTAGAAATTATCCCCAAAATATCCATAAAATTTTTTGGAATTATCCCCAAAATATCCATAAAATTTTTTGGAATTATCCCCAAAATATCCATGAAATTTTTAGGAATTATCACCAAAATATCCCTAAATTTTTTAGGAAATTCCTATCTTATTTTTTAGGAAATTCCTATCTTATTTTTTTAGAAAACTCGCTGCTCCCCCTGTAAGTGCAAGAAATCATATTTTCCTTCAATAACGTTAATACTTTTTGAATATATAGAAACAAGTAGTTAATTCTCTTTACGAAATTTTTTATTAATATTTGTTTTCAATAGTTTAAATTTGATGTGTTGTATAAAAATACTGGTAATCAGGAATTGTGAGGGACACTTAATACTTTCCTTTTTTTTCTTTTCTTTTTTTCGAATATTATTATAGTGTTTGAGCATGCGTGTGTCTTCCCTCATAGATGCAGCTTACTTGATGCATGCTTTCCTCTTTTTGTATTTTCAGTACTATTTTTGTTTTCCCTTTTATTTATAGACTCAGTTTGTGCGGCATGACACACCACATCCACGAGAGTTAAAAGCTAGGCACAATAAGTTGCTTGTTAGCAAGTCTAAAAACATTGATGGCCACGTCGTGGCTCACGAAGAGGTATGCACTTGCATTGCTGTATTTTTGGAAGAAAAAAAGAACTTGTTTTTGTGGACAATTCTCTGGCTGACACATGGGACATTTTGCGCTCTTTTTCCTACTCATAAAAAAAATTACAATTGTTAAAATATGACAAATTTACTAGTTATGTTTATATATAATATTCGTGTTAAAGTTATATGGAACAAGAATGGTTTTAACTAGATGAAATTAATATTTTATTATTACAAGTCACTGACACACAGGCATGTTCTGTGGGTTGTAAACGGATATTTGACCTGGCTTAAAAAAAATATTTTTCCTATAACTTTACCACAAAGAAATATTGTATGAAAAAAAAACGTAACTACTAGATTCATCATAATTTTTCAATTCTAATCTGCTTAGAAGTAGAAAAAAAAGCACAAAATATCCTGCGCATCAGCCTGAGAATTGCCCTTGTATATGAAAGCTTTTTTGATGCATATTTTGAATGAGTTGTTTCTGGACTGAATATACTTTTGTGCTCAACTTTTTGTGTGTAAAGTGTTTTCTAAAAATGAAGAATTGTAATCTGTTTAACCAAAGCATTTTATGTCTAGAGTTCTTGAGGTTTTTGCAACAATTTTTTTGAGATTTAAATAACCTTAATAATTATTTAAAATACTATTGACATTTTTGTTACCACAGACATCTAGTACCTTCTAGCTTTATTTGATTTTAGTGGTGATGAATTTTTTTCAAACAGATTATATAAAACATTCACTAGATTCTGTTTTTAGTGTAGTTTTAAATATTTTGCATGGGCTGTAGTTTTTATGGCCCGCTTATAGCAAGCCATAGCTTAATAATGCTTTTTTTATTTCTCATGTAAGCTTGGCAAATTGACTTTGCAAGAATCTATTGAGTAAGGTAAAAGTATCCATCCCTGATACTTCATCTGGAACTGATACCTATGATTTAATTATTTTAAAGTACCATACTTTAGATGTCTTAATGTTGGTACTACTTCTTGTAAAAGGCTATACTGAATGGTTTTTCAAATGAACAAATGATTGCAGTACATCATTTCCGGAAAGAAATTTTCTTAGTTGATGTTCTTGCGGAAATAAGCTGTTGTAAATAACTTAATGTCATCATGAAGAGAAGTGAGTTTTTATTATAGTTTAAATTGTGCAATTAATTTTGTTTTAGCAACAACAAAGATTGATATTATTTATTTTTGTAGTGAAGTAACTTGAACACATACCCTCAAAAACTAGGCTCTAGTAAAGTTATCAGGTGTAAGATATAATTCCCTACTTTTGTCCTTTTTCTTGATACCCTTGTTTCAGCTTCTAAAAGATTAAATATTTTTAAGCCGGACATGTTTTAAAAATGGCTTAAAGCTATATTTAATTATGGATGCTAATTTAAGTGAACCAGTTAACTATATTTTTTAGTTATATTAACAGGGTTCATACGCCTCAGGGAGAACAGGGAAAACTCAGGGAAATTAAATCAGCCTTAAAATCTCAGGGAATTCTAGGGGGGGGGGGGATCTCCTCTAAAACCTGGAAAAAGTCATTGTTAATCTTGAAAAAAAAAATCTTACTCTTTGATGCTCTTTGTTTAATCTTAACTCGAGGAATTGAAGTTACAGGATTATTTGATAACACAGACTTGCAGAAAGTTATTCTTAACTTGAAAAAAGTATTTTTTCTTTATCTGAAGAATTTGTGTAATCAAGGTTTGGTTATAAATAATTTACTCTGGTAAAATAATTTACTCTGTGAAGGAGAACACGACTCAGGGAAATCTCAAGGAATTTTTTTTCTTAAATTGAGTATGAACCCTGATTAAAAAGTAATATAAGCCTGACTTATTTTAAAAATAACTCGTAGGCCTACTTATCAATACCTCTACACCTATTTTGGCTTCACAAAAAAAAAAGCAGGTTGCATCTGAAAATCCCTAACTATGCAAATTCTTTAGGTAACTATCCTCTCCACAACATTTTTCAATACTTTTTTTTTTTTTACTTTTAAACCATAACAATAAAAATAATTTTCAAACAAATTTATTTCTACTTTTAAAAAAGTATGTTGAGCTTTAGCATGCACATTTTTACTTGAAATAATTTCTAATCAATTAAATATCAATTTTCAAAAATTGTTGCGGTGGGAACATTTTATGTCACGGAGGGGATTTGTTATTTCTGATAAGTGCATTCCTAAACTTACTACCAAAGTGGAATTTTTCATTTTATATATGTCCAATAGATAATAGTTACCAAGAGAAACTTTTTTTTACATTTAAAGACACTAGTTGTCACATTAAATCATGGTAGCCGTGCTGATAAGCACATGTGTATGCAGTCAACTCAAATTTGAAATGTGAATAATGCTAAGGTAATTGCAGATTTGTCGCCATCAAAGAAAAATCGTTTATTGCACTAACCAACTTTGAAAAAGTCCAGCCAAGTTTTAAAGTTTTTGCCAGACCCAAAAGACAAAATCAGCTACTTTTACAGAAACTTGAAAGAGAATAAATTATTTTTGTGAGAAAGGTGACCATTAGCAAGGGTCCATCCAGATTTTTTTACAGTATTTTTTTACAGAAAAAAAAATAATAATTTTGTGAAATATTTCCAATTCTGTATATTTTTGCAAAACTTCTATGCAATAATAAAAACAATTTAAAATTTTTAATATCTTTAATGTTGAGTTGGTACTTATAAATATTTACAATGATATCATCTACTCCTAGATGATTTAATTATCTCAATTTTAGATGTACATTTTAACATAGAATTTTGTTAAAAGTCCGTTTGTTGGTTGTGGAATTTTGTGAAGAGTCCTTAAAAGGACCCAAATTTCCTTCTGCATTGACTCCTGATTAGTAGACTGTATTCTGGACAAAAAGATATTGTGATTATTCAAAATGATAAAGCTCAAAGAAGTATGCAAAAACATATTATTGTTTATTACAAGAGGCAAATTAATATTTAATTGTGCATGGGGCACACCTCAAAAGTCAATGTTAAAATCTGTCCCTCACACTCTTCATTACGTAAACCTTAGGATAAAGATATATTAATAATTTTAAGTAATTCACCGCTTACACTTAAGAAGAAGAACAAAAAATAAAATGTCCAGTTCACCATGTTTATGTGTAATAAAAAAGATAATACAACTTAGGATTTACATCAAAATGACATCTGCAATAGAGCTATCTCAATAGGAAGTTTTGTTTTGATTAAACTTAAAAGTTTTTTTAAATAAAGATAGATTATTTGTAGCACAAGTTACTGTAATTGAAAAAAAAAAAACATTCAAGTTTTAATTCTCAAAACATGCAATGAATCAGGAACAGTGTTTGCTTTCCCTGAAAAAGAAGACTGGAGTTGGATCTGCCATTAACAAATCCTACAAAACTTGGCTGAACCAACATTGATGGAAAAAAAAATCAATTAGAAATATTCAGAATGTGTAGCCAATATCTACAAATGAACCCTTTGAAAAAAAACTAACGTTTTAAAGTGCAAATTGTAATTTTACATTCCTTATACGAAATGGCCACTTCACCTCCGCTATGTGGAAACATAATTTCAAAAAATAAATTGTAAGTGAAATAGATTTCAGATTTTTTTCATACTTTTTTTCTCAGTAACTTAACAATAATTAAAATACAATCCCCCCCTCCCCTTGTTGATCTAACTATACTGATAGAGCAGAGATTCCAGCTGAAAAGTGAACTAAGTAAAAAGTTAAATTTTCCAATCCCCTCTTCAACAGTTTGTTTTTATTTTATAAGAAATTAATTTATGCAAATAACTTACTGTTAATTTTTTTACTAGCTTATCTTATCACAAGGACTTAATTAAAAATATAAAATTCATAATATTCTTTACATTTTTTAAATAAGAAATAGAAAATTATCGAAAATGTCCTCTCTGAAACAGATTAGTTACCACAGAATTGTCCTTAAGTCTTTCATGTACGATTGAAAAAAAATTTCCTTCACCCAATTTAATTTTCCTACTTTTTCCTTTAATCGATTTGGACCCAACTTATATTGATGGAGCAGTTTGATCTTTAAGTTGCAGCTTGGAATTGCTGATTTTCAGGAACATTTTTCTTCTTTTTACTTCATGTGGATGGAATTTCGTTTTTGGATTGATACTGTAACGAACTTGCATGTGCATTTAAGCTTTTATTGCTTATGATTTTGGTAATACTTTGTCCAAGAAAATGCAAGGCATCTGTGTTTTCATATTCTGTGATTAAATCAGGAAGGGGATCTACCTTGTTTACGTGGATTTCTACTTTTCTTCTGAGAACTGAAGTTCTGCTCTTTCTACAATTTTATTATTCTTAGTTGACTTTATTGAGCTTTAGAAGATTGAACTTGTCTACCCTTCTCCTTAAGGCAGCTCTCCTTTTGTTCTGTACACTCATTAGTACACAATTATATTTTTATTCAACTATCTTTGTAGTTCAAAATAACACAACGTATATTTTCCTCTTTTTTCCATATTGACTATTTTCCCCCTATTAAATAAAGACGGATTTATACATAGGATGGCTTTTATCTGCAAATAACAAACACAAAGCTAAAACAGTTTAGACTGCAAGGAATTAACATAACCCTCCCTCATTGTTCCCCATTTTCAAGCCTTTTCCTCATTAATAGAATCATCCTCCATACCACCCTTTAAAAGAATTTTTATCCTTTTCTTCATTAATACAAATCCCTTCATGATTAAAACAAAAGTTTTAATCATATATTCTCCTCCTAGAATAAAAAACAACTTAAGCATCCACTACAACAATTGCCAAGATTGTAGTGCTGCAAGTTTTGGAAACTACCCATTGCCTTGATTTTTAAAATTATTTTTTTAGAAAAATGAGCTAAAATTTTAATATTCTGGATGTGGTAAATAAAATTTCATGACGAAAACTACATATGCAGGGTTCCTACGGTTATTGAAAGTCATTAAAAGTACTTAATATTTTTGAACTTGTTTTAAAGGCCTTGAAAATGCTTAGAGGTCCTTAAAAGTCCTTAATTTTTGCAGATGTTGTCCAACTGCAAAATTTATAAAAATTCCAAGTCGGACTTGCTATTTCTGCGTGACTGCCACTTATCTGCACCATATCGTAATTTTCCGACGTATTTGTATTAAGTATCCACCAACTTGTAACTCTTTTGGTAGAATATACTTTATTAAAAATTTATATATCGACATAATGCCTGAAAAAAAAATTCAAAGGTCCTTAAAAGTAATTGAAAAGTCATTGATTTTCATTCTGTGATTTGAGTGGGAACCCTGTTATGTTTAAAATTTCAGAGTTCTGTGAATATTGGAAGTTACTTTCTATGGACCATAAGGCAGGCAAATACAATCTATTTTATTAGTATGAATAAGATTAACTTAGTTTCTGTTTTCACAGGAAATTATGAGCAATGATTTTTTCAATCAGAAAAATAAGTATCACTTCAGAACTTGGAACATCTGGTTTTGATTATTTTTTTTTTGGGGGGGGGGGGTCTGAATTTTTAAAATGAGCATTTATATTTTTTACCTTTGAAAATTCCAATATTGGCAGGTTTGATGTTTTAAAATTGTGCTATATGTAATTCCTTTAGACAAGATGTAAGTACATATTTGGCTCGAAAGTATGCACTTTTAACATTCTGACTATAAACTTTCTCTACAGATAAAGTGTGGCTTTGAGAATATTTAAACTATTTTATTTTTTATCGTAGAAATGTTTTTAATGCCTTTCTATAAATCCTTTTAAATATACAGTATTTGGGTAGATGGAGCTGGGGAGAAAGACTAACCCTAGAATTCTTTAAAACCTCCACTTTTTTTTTTTTTAAATAAAATCCTCCAACCCTCTATTTGTCTTGACCTATAAAAGTTATTTCTTAATTGTATTTTAGAAAAGCAGTGAAGTCGTTGACAGCTTTAGGCCACAAAGGTCTAGCATAACGTCAGTCACATCATCTAGTTCAGAAACATCAGCTACACAATTCAAAGGTAAGTTACCAGAAATCTTTTAAAGGTTTATATTTTTTAGAAATGTCAGACAACTAACTTATCTTCTAACTCTTAACTTTTCTATATAGCTTATCTTCCCATCTCTTCTTTTAAACTTGCAAAACTTTTAAAAATTCAGAAATGAGATTCTTTTGGCTGATTTGCGTTATTTTGCTTTTTATGTAAAAAAAAATTGCCTTTTTGTCCCTATTTCATGTTTTGTTTTTCGATTGGGACCAGTTTTTCTTGCGATAAGTGTACTTTTTCTCATGGGCAAAAGATTTTTGTTCTCATTTCCTCGCAGATTACTTCGCAAGCGCTTGGCGAACGGGATACACTTCGACTATGATTGGTTGCAAATGGCATTGCCCTTCTATTAGTGGTTAGAACCCCCATCCACATGCATACCTGCCAACTTGTACGAATCATCCGTACAATGTACGGATTTTTACTATTTTGTACGGGTGTACGAACAGCTAAAAAAATTGTACGGATTTCACAGTACTTTTCGTTTTTTTTAGTTTTTTTGTTTTTTTTTATAAATTTTTTCAAGTCACCAACGAAACCGAAACGATTTTTCAAAGCTGCCACGTCCGTCAAAATATTTATTCACACTCCAAGATTGCGCATATGTTCAGCACTAAAGCGCGTTGGCGAGGATGCTTGTTTGTTGTTTTCTTTTCTGTTGCCGACTAGATTTGGCAAACCAAACCTCTGCTTCGATTTTTCTGGCTTTACAGGTTAATAAAGAAGTAGAAAACCGAAAGTGCTTTAGTTTTTTAATTCTACTTTCTTTTGGACTGGACTCCAAAACGTAAATAATAGTACTGGACTTGCGCGTAAATAATAGCACTAAACACGGCGCCGGGGATGCACTGTTTTCATTTGTGTTGCCAACGGGACCTGGCGAACCAAACAACTATTGCTTTGCTTCAGACTTAAGAGATTAACAAAGAATCTGAAAACCAAAAATGCTTTAGATTTTGGTTCTTCCTTCTGTTTGGACCGTACAATTATGTTGCGCGTATATAATAAAAGCACTTAAGCGCGCCGCCGGAAATTCATTGTTTTCATCTGTGTTGCGACGGGATTTGGCGAACCAAGCAACTGTTTCGTTGTCTCGAACTATAGAGATTAATAAAGTAGAAAACTGAAAGTGCTTTAGTTTTTTTTTATTCTTCTTTTGGACCGTACTCCAACGCTGCGCACTAAATCGCGCCGCCGCCGTTTTCAATTGTTTTGGCGGCACTCACCGAACGACTGTTTCGTTTTCTCGGACTTTAGAGATTAAAGCACTTTCGGTTTTCAGCTTCTTTGTTAGTCTTAATTATTTATTTTAAAATATCCAAGTTAAACAATTCTGGTGTAAAATTCCAGAAAATATCAAGTTCTTTTGGAGTTTACTTCAAACCAAGCAGTTTACTTCAGAAATTCAAACAAAGAAACAAATTTTGCATTCTGCTCTATCTATGCATCTGATATTAAGATTTCTCATGGAGGATTTACTGATGTCGAAGTTCATATCAATTCTAAAAAGCACAGTGACAACATCAAATGTAATAATACGAATTCGAAAGCCTGCATAATTGATATTTGTGCGTGTGATTAAACACTTTGAATACCACCAACTCATTGTATGTTTCACTAGAGATTTTGTGTCATAAAGCATGTTTTATTTAGGTGTAATGTAGACTAAATCGTAAACCTCATCAGAGATTTCATCGTAAAGTTTAAATTTGATTTATTTTTAAATCCAAGTTAGTTTTTTATTTTATAATTTCCATTTTGTGCTAAAATGTAACAATTTTGTTATATTTGAGAGCAATTTAATACTATGCAATTTTTTTTTTTTTTTTTTTTTTTTTTTTTTTTTTTTTTTGCATTTGTAATAGAATTTATATTATTTCTACATTACATTCATAAATATTGTCGCTATTTGACTTTCCATGAGTCATAGGAATGCAAATATTTGTTCCGTAAAAATTGTACTAATTTGAAAATGCCAATGTTGGCAGGTATGCACATGACTGTGGATGGGGGTTCTGCGCATGCACGCAGACAACCAAAACAAATGTTGATTGAATGCAGAGCGCTACAATATCACTCTTTGACATGGTTCATACGTTTTTAAAAAACCTTGAAAAGTGCTTGAGAAAAAACCTTTTATTTTCAAGTCCTTGAAAACTTTGAATTTTTAAAAAATGTATGTATAGTGCTTGAATTTTATTTTCTAAAAATACAGCCTCTTTAAAATGTTGGTTTTATAAAAGAGCAAAATGCTTAGAATTTAGTTAAGCCAATCAGCAATCAGAAAATTCCTCCTGCTAGTTTGTTTCCCCCCACTTTTGAAGAAGCGGTTTTTTCTATTCCGTTTTTGAATTTTTCTAATGTTGTAGTCCACGGTTGACGTGCTTTTTTTTTAACGATTTGTTAGTGAATTGTTTACTTATTAACAGGTTAATTGCGACGCCTACCATATGTTCTTCGCTAACCATACAGACGCTATGTCATTCGTTCGAAAAACTGTGTCATTCGTTCGAAAAAAATTTTTGATGCGTACAATGCGGTGCGTGCTGCGAAACATAGCGTAACATATTTGAAAACTGGTTTACTCCGATCAAATCACGTGACCTCTTGTTGCGTTTTTGTTCACTGTTTAAAAATGGCAATTAAATGCATTTTCACTTCAATCTGGTTAGAAAAGCAGAGATATAATTCATGGGCATGGTTGAAAGCCTACGTGTTAGATCCGCATTTTGCACAATGCACTTCGTGTGTCAAAAATTCCAGAACAGCGTCAATGGAAAAGAAAGTGCTTTAAAAAGCCATAGGAAGAGCAAAAAGCACATGGATTTAGTTTCTATAAGGAGTAGCTCGATGAGTATTGTTGAGACAATTTCAATGATAAAAATTACCCCAAAAGCAAGTATTGTCCGCAACAACAAATTCGTCATCGATTTATCTCAAACAAGCACAGCAGAGGTGCATGTAGTTTAAAACAATGATTTTAGATGCTGAAATATTGTGGAGGTTGAAAACCATAAAAAAACCATGACTGGTATAAATTCAAATGAAAACATTGATGAATTGTTTTACTGCATTTTTGCCGACCGCACTATTTCATTATTTTTATGTGATGAGAGAAAAAAATTATGCAGCATTTGGAATCAAGCCTTATCTTCCGAGTGTATTAGCCTTATCTTCCGAGTGTGTCAAAAATTCCAGAACAGCGTCAATGGAAAAGAAAGTGCTTTAAAAAGCCATAGGAAGAGCAAAAAGCACATGGATTTAGTTTCTATAAGGAGTAGCTCGATGAGTATTGTTGAGACAATTTCAATGATAAAAATTACCCCAAAAGCAAGTATTGTCCGCAACAACAAATTCGTCATCGATTTATCTCAAACAAGCACAGCAGAGGTGCATGTAGTTTAAAACAATGATTTTAGATGCTGAAATATTGTGGAGGTTGAAAACCATAAAAAAACCATGACTGGTATAAATTCAAATGAAAACATTGATGAATTGTTTTACTGCATTTTTGCCGACCGCACTATTTCATTATTTTTATGTGATGAGAGAAAAAAATTATGCAGCATTTGGAATCAAGCCTTATCTTCCGAGTGTATTAGAAGACAGTTTAATCACTAAGTATTTTATATTATTATTTTATGAAAGTTTTCAATAAATGAAACAAGAAAAATAAACGGATATTCACACCTGAAATTGGCGTTATAACAAAAGTGAGTGCTAACTACTTTACTTCTGTTTTCAAGGGACATAATACTGCTTCTGATATACTCGGAAGGATTTTTTCTTCTATTGTACTAAAAAATGTCTTCTATTGAAACCTAAAAAACATATTGTTACGAATTTTTCGCAGAGGAAATGATGGCGCAGTTTTTACTAGATAAAAATATTTATTCTCTCTTCAAGATATCACAAAAGTTATTCAAAGAACAGTTCAATCACTATAAAGCTTCAACTCAAGCTTTAATACAAAAACAACTCCGAATTCAGTGATAATTCAGGTCATGCACACTCAAAGCGCTCAGCTTTCATCGAGTTCCGAAATCAAAACTGTTCTTCGATTTTAGCTGCGGTCCAATTTATACAGGCGCGTGAGAACATTCTCGAAATATCCAGCCAATTCGTCGAAAAAGAAACGTCTCGAAATTTCCCGATTGCTTTAGGTATTGCCACCTTTTTCTAACCTGTATTATCGCTGTTAATAAATAAAATAAGATAAAATAAATTACAATAGAATTTCAAAATAATATGTCACTATTACAACTATAAACAGAAAATTTGTGCAATAATATTTTATTTTGTATTTACTCGATTTGAACATGCACAGTTTGCCAATAAAAAAACTGGTGATTTTTTTTTTTATTATTATTTTTTTTTTTTATTGTGTAAATTTGTGTTGATAACTCATCCTTCGAAAGTCCTTGAATTTTTTTCTCCTTCAAGTGTACGAACAATGTTTGACACAAAACTGTTAATAATATTAAATGATGTAAAACCGTTTAAGTGTTTTGAGACTTGAATTTACTGTAATTATAGTAATAACATAAAATATATTTAATAACAACAAGTGTTATTGATCCGATTGCACAACAAATCTTGGGTACTGATATCTAGGTTCTGAGAAGCACTTCCCTTATAAATATAATGCTTCATTCTGATTAAATTGTACTTTTACTAGAAAGCATTATCTAACATTACTAAGTTAAATGAAATGGTCATGTCAAATCCCAGCACTTTTACACCTTTTAAATTAGTTAATTTTATGTGTAGTTTGTGTGGATGGCAATTTCCTGATCTTTTTTTTATAACTGAAATTTTGAGAATACTAGAGTACTATGTTTTGAAAACAATATTTGGCACATATTACATTTAAATTATTTGGAAAGAACTTAATTATTATATAGCATCAGAAATTTCAATGTATCTTTAAAATTCGTAGATCATCCCTTCCACATGCGGTTTTTGTCGAATTTTTGGATATCGTTCATTCCGCATGTTTGTTTTTTTTGACGAATTTTTGGATTACCTCCCTTTTGCTCTCTGACCAATCTCAACCTTTTTCTTAAAACTTCTTTCAGGTATAAATTATGGTACAAATTTTTTGCTTTTTGCCAATCCCATCCCTGAATATTTTAATATTGTTTAAGATAAGATTGATGGAAAAAATAATTAAAAGAAGTAAATTAAATTATTTACTTTTTATTTATTCATTTTACTACAATGAAATCAAATTTAAAAGAAAATATTAAAATCGCTTTGTATTTTATGAGTAATATTAGTTGTTTATCACTTGATAATGCTTTTATCTTATTGTAGTACACTTTAAGGGGATGTTGTGCTTCTGAAGTACATAACTGCGTAATTGGCTCGTTGTGGAAAATTGGGTTTGATAGATAATCATATTTGTCTATATCTACCAAATACAGTCAAACATCGTTAACATGAAGTCAATGGAGCCTCCGAAGTTATTCGTGTAAACGAATTTCATGTTAAACAAATCAATTAACATTAAGTTTTAAGTACAGAGAACTGCTTTTACTTCGCGTTAAACAGAAATTCGTTTTAAGCGATTTCTCTTAAACGGGGTACTGTACCAGTGTGATTTTTAGGGCTTGTAAAAACTTTTATTTGTTATGGTACCATCTTATATACACGTAAATATTCAAATTCATACCTTTCATTGAAAGTATCGAGCCTTTTCTCCCGAAAGAATTGCGAGAAATAGCAAAAGAACCTGCCATGTAAAGTTATGAAATTGAATGGTTGCCACCAAGCAACCACTTCTAATTTCTTTGGAGTACAGTGTGCATATACTAAATTATTATTAAGAAAAAGGCCTGAGTACTTTGCAGGCTAGATTAGTTTTTGAAATAATTTCAATTCATTAGTACAGGCAAGGTACCCAACAAAAATGAAACACTGTTTGTTGCAATTATGATTTTTTCTGTTACGCCAATTATTACTCAATCTAGTCTTTATAACATTCCTATGATTGATGTCCTAAGAAACTTATTTCTGTTTTTTACATGATTAATGAACATTAAGTTTTTCCCCTTATTTCAGATGCTGTTCAGAGCTTAGCAGACATCCCCGACTCTGACGACCTTCCCGAAGCAGACCAGCTGCCAGAGGAGAATGCAGTGGATGGGGAGGCAAATACGAATCGCCCTCTGTACAGAGCTCACACGAGAGAAGACCTGCTGGACCAAGATTCTGCCGGGGAAAGCTCAGATGTGAGTATTTGTAGAAAGCATGAATTTGATCACACAGTTAGTATAAAACATTAGATTGGCTGTCATGTGACCTTCTTTGTTCAAGCAAGTCGCCATCTTCAATTTTGCTATGGTGTCTCATGTCATGTCTTCATTGTCTTGTAGATGGGTATACCTTCCAAAAGTTGGTGTTACATTTCCTTAGGATGGCTCCTTAAATTGTCTCCCCCCCCCCCCCTTTAAGGTATCATGTGATTGTCACTTTAATATGATAAAGGAACTGCTTGAAAAAAGATGGCATGTTTGAGGCCATTTAAAGTTCCACACAAAACAAAAACTGAAAAATTGTTATTGATTTAAAATTAAATTACCCTTTTAGTCCCATGTTTATGATTTCTAGTCTTTTACCCTCCTAGGAACCTGTTGTCTAACCTAGTTGTTGAGCCTAAGATTTGTTGTGAGCCATGTATTAGCCATGCAATGATTATTTAATGCAACTTCATTTCTTTCCTAATGAAAAAAAAAATTCAACTTTCAGATAAATACATGGAAAAAGTTTTATTTTGTTGTGCTTTAAAATTATGCATCAGTTTATTAATAATAGATTCATTTATTTGTATAGTGTGTTCATTTATATTTTTAATTGAGTGAATAAAGTTGTTTTATAAGTACATTATTTTGCAAAAATAGTTTGAAAATTAAATTGCCTTTAATTCATTTTATTTCATTCATAACATAAATATTAAAAAAAAAATCCTATTTTTAATACCATAGTTAAAAACTCATTCAAATGCAGTATTATAGTCTTGATTGCTCAAAAGCTTCTTTAAAACATTTTGCGTCCGATTTTGGAATTCATACTTTACTTATCTTTTTGTATGATTATGTATTTGTTAAGGAAAGTGAGAAGCATGTCGAGTTTGACCATGATGTAGAGGATCCGTCTGAACGACCCAACAAACTACATCGGCGTGACACTCCACATCATCTCAAAAACAAGCGAATCAACCTCATTGATTCACAGACGGACCACGAGAAGGTAACATTAGAATCGAAGGTATTGCTATGGAATTCTTTTATGATGCTGTATGTCTTCAAAAAGCTCTCCTCCTTTAAAATTGTATTAATTTTCTTGCTAGTGTCCTGAATGAATACAATGTTTGAGCTTTGTCAAAATGTCATTTGGTGTCTGGTTACAATAAGAGACATTAAAATTATTTTGGAACAAAATTTATTTTGAAATATCTATTATATTTTTATGAAAGATTGCTGCTAATATACAAAATATTATACTGACCTTTTATGATTTTACAGGGTTCTCACACACCGGGAAAATATGGAAAACCGGGAATTGTCAGGAAAAATGAAAATGCCCTCAAAAATCAGGGAAAATCGTTAATATTTGGAATATTCTGGAAAAGTCAGGGAATTTCGTCTCAGTTTAAATTTACGCAGAAATATAGAAATTTTCAATGAATCTATGACGTCATCTTTTGTTGACCGCACCGCGGCGAAACGGCAGTAGCCAAAACCGGCTCTCGGGGAATGGCTCATTTTTAGTGGACGTCATCTTTTATTGTTAACCGCTTCGCAAAATGGCAGTATTCAAAACTGTTTTTTTTGGGGAATAGCTCATTTTTTAGTGATGGAGCAGTTGTTATCTTCAAGTGGTTGGACTTGGATTGGAACTCAGAGGCTTGGAATTGGACAGCAGTTTATGCTACAAAGAATTGGACGTCCGCCGCAATGAATGGCCGTAAAAGTTCATATGATAGTTGAAGTTTCGATTAATTGAATAGCTTCTATACGTTGTAGCTAACTTTTACGGTTTAGCCGTACAATATACGGATTTCGACCATTTCGGTATGGTTTTATGATTAGCTTATTAAACTTCCCGAACTTTGCATTATTTTACGGAAAACACATATACGCTGCCTTTAAAAACTAGTGTATGATCTTAATCTACACACACCTTTTTCGATTTTGTTGATAGCTTTTGTTAAATGTTATTAACATCAAGATGACGCTTTCCATCTGATTTTTTACTCCTCATAATTTTTGACAAATTTACGACTTTGGAAATCAGTTTACAAGAACTCAATTTTTCTGGAAAATCGCTAGTTTGCTTCGACTACGAATGCGGAAAATTCTTACTTTAATTAGTTTTTCTGAATTTATAGGTGTTCCATGTGTACTGATCGCTAAAATCTGGTATTGAAAACAAAAATTTACTTTATTTTTAGAGGAAGTTTTGTGGCCTTTTAATGGTGCAATCGCCGTTTTTGCCGCATGTATCTTTCCGATCTTGAAGATGAAAAATTCGAATTTTATTGTGAACTCTGACTTTTCAAGTCTGCACTCTGCCGCAAGAATACTTTTAAAAAAAAAAAAATCTTTGTGCTCCGCGTTTTTCCGATTGCTAAGACTAAATTCTTAATTGCTGACTTAGGGCAAGTTTTCTAATCTTGCGAGTTTCTGCAGGTTTATGAGATTTTTAAGCAACCAGTCAAATATTTGAGCAGACAATCATATTTAGCAAACAATTTTCATTTTGTTTCAAGCTTGTATTAGTAACTAGCTGCGTGGCCCTGCGTTGCTGTGACCTGTCAATAAAACAATTGGAAAAAAAACTAATAAAAATTTTAATATTCTGTCTGTGATAAGCAAAATTGGATAGTAAAAGCTACTCATGTTTAAAATTTCAGAGTTCTGTTCTTATTGGAAGTTACTAAGTTACTTTCTATATCTATAGACAAAGAGTAGACATACTCTTTGTTTTATTAGTATAGATAAGGTTTACTTACTTCCTGTTTCACTCAGTAAATTATAAACTGATAATTTCAATCAGAAATGTAAATATCACATAGGAATTAAAATATCTGGTATTGAATTTTGAAATTCGCGTTTATATTTTTTTCCTTTAAAAGTACTGGAATTTTTTAATATCTTCTGGAAAACAGGGAAAAGTCAGGGAATTTTGTTTCAGATTTTGTGTGGGAACCCTGTTTTATCAGGATTTAAGATCCAGTAAATGGATTTTAACAGGTCAGTGCAGTTAAAGTATTGATCTGTTAAAATCCATTGATTAAAGTTTAATGTGGAGGATTTGTAGAAAAAGTAACCTTTTCTTTGAAATAGATTAAGATATTCTTTTGAGTATTAGCATTTTTGTTCTCATTTGAAATTTATAATTTAATCATGGCTGATTTCATGAAACCTTGTGCCATCGCCATAATGTAATGATACAACTTAAATATGCTAGTTTTTGCTGTTGAAAAATTCCTACAAAATATTTAAAACATGGTTTGCTTATTTTATAAATAAACTACTTATTTATTGCTATGCTATAAAAACAGCTTTAAAATTATGTATTGTAAGTAAATATAATATCTCCCACATTTGCAGGTCTTGGCTATATTGGCACAAGCAGAAAGGAAAAATTTCACTGACGAGGCTGTTTGTAATAATACCATGTCATCCTTACCTCAGGATTCTTCTAAGGAAAAGGAGCACTACAATTCAAATGGTAAATTAATTATTCATTGACTTTTGTCATATATTATGTTAAATTATTTTATTCTAATCATTGATGTTCTAGTTTTGCAAGGGAATTCATTTAAAATGAATTCCATAATCAATTATTTTTTTTAGTCAAAAAACCACTTTATATTTATAGTTAATGAATTGAAAGTAGACTTCTTTTTGCCTGGTAATTCTAGTTAAATTTTAATATGAAAATTCATCTCGTACCCTTTCATTTAACATATTGCATATATCATAGTTTTGTTTAGGAATTTAGCCTCTTATGGGAAGAAGCCTTTTGTAAGAGCTTTTCTCCTACATCAGGGTTCCCACGGTCATTGAAAGTCATTCAAAGTGCTTAATATTTTTGAACCTGTTTTCAAGGCCTTGAAAGTGCTTGAAAATGCTTAGAGGTGCTTAAAAGTCCTTGAAAATGCTTAGAGGTCCTTAAAAGTCCTTAATTTTTACAGATATTGTCCAACTGCAAAATTCATAAAAATAGAACTTGGACTTGCTATTCCCTCGTGACCGCCACTTATCTGCACCTTATAGGAATTTTCCGACATATTTATATTACGCATCCACCAACTTGTAACTTTTTTTATAGAATATACTTTATTAAAAATTTAAATACAGACATGATGCCTGAAAACAAATTAACATTAATTAGGTCCTTAAAAGTCATTGATTTTCATTCTGTGATATGAGTGGGAACCCTGTACATTACTCTTGGGTAAAAAAAAAATAGGATTTTCTATTTTACATTCAAAAAATTTTGAAGTTAAATTTCTCCATTTCACACAAACTTTACAAATATTAGAGACAAACTTTGGAATATTTTAAATTATCATTTAGTTTTATCCTGCTAACAGTGTACTAAATTCCCCAGGTGTCGAAGAGAGGTCGCCACATGCTGAGCCTTCCGAACTAGAGATTGTGATCCAGAAAACTTCAGCTGGTCTGGGTCTGAGTATAGCAGGAGGGGTGGGATCCACCCCTTATGTAGGGGAGGACAAGGTCAGTTTGACAATTATTATTACAGGTCCAGCAATAATAAATTTAGCAATTCTGGAAATATCTGATATTCATCATGGAATTTTAGAAAAAATCCTCTGCCAGAAATTTTAATGTTTTTTATTCAAAGTTATACAACAAATACATGGGATTCTGAGCAATGAGCATGCTGATGAACTGGCCAGCCTTTGATCCACAAATAAGCTTTTTAGGTCACAACTATTTGTCACAGATTCTAATGTTAGGGATCACTTAGGTCAAGTCTTATTAAAGAAATTAAAACCAGAGGGGAAAAAGTCTCTGGGTATGAGATAATCCAAACAACCTCAAACCAAACACAAAATTTATACTGGGACTGGACAGAAAGTCCTGTAGAATTATGATTGGTTTGTTTACTGATCTCTGACTTGGGAACTATTTTAAAACAAAGAAAAAGGATAACCTATGCAGAAGCTGTGGACACTCAGCTGTAACAGTAAGGCATATTTTTAACAAATGCCAATCGTACGTGGGCATTAAGCTTAAACCTGTGATGTTATTGACATCAAGTCTAATGACTTTTGTAATGCTCCTTTTCAAACTGTTTGGCCTTCTATAAGGCAACTATACTGTTTAGCATGTCATAGGCTGTATATCTTCTTAGTATGAGAGGTGCAAAGCAAATAGCCACTCTTTTTTTTTTAATCTAATCTATACACCAATAAAAAAAATCACATAAGCAGGAAATAATATTGTCTTAAAAAACTTATTCTGCTCCTACTTTTAATTCACTTCACAAGAGCTTTTCCATTTTGATAAAATTTAGGAAAATCTCTTAGGTTTGATTAAAATTTTGATCAATAACTAGTATTAATCATTTTTTGTGTGTTTGATTAAGTTCGGTTTCATGCAATTCACATGCACAATATCGTAAAAATTTGCTGGATTCGGAAATGTAATTGAAATTCACAATGTTTCCTTTCTGGTAACCCTGTTATTGAAACATCTTTTTCATGTTCATTACAAGTTTCTTTCCACCTCTTGAGAACTGGAAAACGATTCTTTTCCTGCCTTAACTTCGTACTTTATATTTCCATCTCGCAATATCTGCAAAAATATTGCTTTGAAACATAATTTTTATTTACCAGGTATAACATCCGTGATAAAAGATGAATAACAAAATTTAAAATCGAAGTTATGTGTGTTTTTTATCTTAGTTCTTGTGTAAGTACTTGTAGTATATCTGTTGCACAAATGATACAGGTGCTTTAAATTAAGTTTGTTGTTAGTGTTTTTTAATATATTTCTCTCTTTAAGGGCATATTTGTATCCAAAGTTATTCATGGTGGCCCTGCCGAAGCTGCTGGACTTAGGGTTGGAGATAAGATATTGTCTGTAAGTATTTATATATATATCATCTAATGGATGTATTGACAAAAACAAATAACTTCTAATTATACCTTCATAGTGGACTAGACGGTTATCAGTTTTATCTTTGTATTTCTATAGTTCATTGGTTCCTTAGTAACTTTTTACTAGTAACATTGTGATTGGAGGACCTTGGGAACACATTTCAGTTGATTTATTAGGATTGTGAAAGCTCGTAAGGTTTTCTCTTTTTATATATATATATATAATATATATATACAAATATATATATATATAGTATCATCATTTAGACTATGGATTTCATTAACTTTCATAGGATTTTTTTTTAGTACTAAAGTTTAAAGTGAATATTATAATAAACATGCATTTTACAGTTTTGAGTAAGTTTATCATGCGCATGAAATTGTATGAGAGAGACTAATTATTTCTTCTTCTTTGTATTGGGTTAGTCAGATATGTGGCACCTCTGCTTTAGGGTAGCATTTTGTACCATACTCCAAACCCAATGTTTCTTAGATCCATTTGTTCGGATCGCCCACTTTAGCAATAAAGTCCGACAAACCTCTAATGGAACTAAGGTGTAATTCTTTAGTGTTGGTGGTTCCTAAAGTAGTTAATCGAGTGAGGGCAAGAGCATCACATTCATATATAACATGATGTGCCGTTTCCTCGTTTTTGTGACATTTCCTGCATATGGGGTCTTGTTGACAGAGTCCCATTGTATGGAGGTGTTTTCTGAAATGATAATGCCCTGTGATGAAGCCCACAATTGCTTGCATCTTCAGTCTTGGGTATCTAAGAATTTCAGAAGCAATCTTCGCAGATGATCTGATAATCATGCTTTTAGCGTGTTTTTGTCCAGAAGAACTTCGCCACGTTTTATTCATCTCCTGTTTTTCCCATTTATGAAGAACACCTTTTGCAGTCTTCAAATTGATCCCGCAGAAGGGCTCCGCACCTATTGGATTATAAGACGATCCCTGTTTTGCAAGTTCATCAGCCTTTTCGTTACCTTCTATACCCTTGTGTCCTGGCACCCATACAAGAGTAACCTCATTTTCTAATGCCAGTTCTTCTAGAAGGTTTCTACATTCCAATACAGCCTTTGAATTGATTTGGAATGAATTAAGTGCCTTTAAGGCTACTTGACTGTCACTATAAATGAGAATCCGCTTACCTCGGTAGCCTTTTCTCATATTAATCCGTAGACAGTCAGTGATTGCAAGGACCTCTGCCTGGAACACAGTGGCATACCTTCCAAGACCTCAAAAGAAGTTAATTCTTGGTGATACGCCATGTACTCCCAGTCCTGAGAGGTTGTCTTTCTTTGATCCATCTGTGAACCAGATAAGATCATTGTTCGTTTGGTTAAACATGTAGTCATTCCATTCATCTCTGGTGGGTATTACTACCTTGAATGGTCTTTCAAACATGTATTTCTTCTCCAAGGTGTCTGAAGGCATCAGAAGAGTAGGTTCATGGATTTTTCTGGTGATGCTGATATGCCCTCTAGCCGTAGGTTTGTCATACCATTGTTGTTTTAACATCATTCTGTATGCAGTCATTCTTGCAGTGCTGCAAATATCGTGGTGTTTATTAACACTTAAATATTTAGAAAAGAAAATTACTACTTAACGACCTCGTACCTAAAATGGTAAGTTTTAGACTCTTCAACACATAAACACCAAAAATTACTTAACTAAAAGTTCAAGAAAACACCACTGTTTTTACCAAATAAAAATGTAATTTATTAATCATTAAATATTAAAATTATCAGACATCTCTTATTCATGAAACAGTTACACAACTCAAAAACAAGATGAACCTTAAGGATTCCAATGAAATACCCAAGAGGGTAAAGAGGTTGTCCTTCGCTCAGGAGAGGTTGTTAAAAAAAATCAAATTAAATAAAACAATTAAAACTAACAAATTAAAATTAACCGGATAAATAAATCCTGTCTTAAATTCCTAATGGAAGAGGGATCTGGCCGTTAGCACTCAACACAATCATGGTTAGTAAAAGAAAACTAGAATAGTTTCACTGGTCTGTCCGGGAGGAGCAGACTACCTGCGAGGAACCAGGATTCCTTCGGGGAACGGGAGAAGGCTGACATCTTGGACAAGGAGGGGGAAATGGAGGGTCTGGCTTGGCGGTAATCCGGCATTTAAATTGTGAAAGTTCCATCCTGTGGATTTGGATCACAGGACTCGGCTGGTTGGCAAATTCTGGCTTGTCTTTAAAGGGCGAATTGGTTCAAAGGGCTCAGTGGGGCATATCTTTAGCTAGCTGGTCGGGGGAGCTGGGAGAAGGGATGTTTTCTTTATCGGAGGGCATTTATCCTAGGCAGACGGGAGACACCGGTCTGAGCAGCAATACTCCATGGCGAAGATCTGGCTTTACTCGGTCGGGGGAGCTGGGAGAAGGTTGGTTTTCTTTAACGAAGGGAATTTATCATCGACAGACCCCTGTCTGAGCAGCAGTACTCCATGGCGAAGATCTGGCTTTACTCGGTCGGGGGAGCTGGGAGAAGGTTGGTTTTCTTTAACGAAGGGAATTTATCATCGACAGACCCCTGTCTGAGCAGCAGTACTCCATGGCGAAGATCTGGCTTTACTCGGTCGGGGGAGCTGGGAGAAGGTTGGTTTTCTTTAACGAAGGGAATTTATCATCGACAGACCCCTGTCTGAGCAGCAGTACTCCATGGCGAAGATCTGGCTTTACTCGGTCAGGGGAGCTGGGAGAAGGTTGGTTTTCTTTAACGAAGGGAATTTATCATCGACAGACCCCTGTCTGAGCAGCAATACTCCATGGCGAAGATCTGGCTTTACTCGGTCAGGGGAGCTGGGAGAAGGTTGGTTTTCTTTAACGAAGGGTAATTAATAATAGGCAGACGGAAGACCCCGGTCTGAGCAGCAATACTCCATGGCGAAGATCTGGCGTTACTCCTCCTTCTCCGATATCCGATGGCGGTCCAGGCAGTTAAAGGTTTCGTGGACGCGCCACTTCCCCTGAAAAACTGTGGTTTCTGCCGCGTCTCTTCATGAAGGAGCGTATTACTTTTACGTCTTATCAGCTCGCGAGACCAAGAAAGAATGTCCTCCTTTAGCTATGTTTCCCCCCCATCTCGGCGATTGCCCGACCAATCAGACGTCGGGATTCTGGTTATTGCATCAGCTTTTTCTTCAAACAGAGGTAAACCGGTTCAAGGACTCTGGTTTGTGGCCCAAGAATACACGGCGTCGTTCACAAATTACGCCAAGAAAAGATAACAAAACGGCTACTACCACGAATTCTCAAAAAATCAACAACCTCTCGTTGAAATAAAACAACCCCATCGGGCCTCCAATTGATGGCATTTTGAAAATTAAAAACGCTAACACCTCGGCATACCTGTAACACGTTCAGACACCGAAAAAATAATTAAATACGATGTTTTAAATGAATACTACGAGGTAAACAAAAACTTAGAAAGATTAAATCTTTGAAGCAAGTGGGAAAAGATATGACTCTAAAAATGGGAAAAAAAAGTAAAAAGATCGCCATTCAAAGGTGAATTAACTCTAGAACAGAAAGAATAAAGTCCTTTTTAAAGTTTAAGATCTAAATTAAGAGATGAATTTTAAGCTGTTAGATCCAATTAAGAATTGACTTTTAAGTTTAAGTTAGAAATTAACAATTGAATTTTCAGTCATAACACAAATGAAGATGTCTAATGGGGTCAGATCTAATATGGTCTCTAATGCTCTGGTGGTTGCCGAGGACATTGCACCTGTGATAGACAAGCAGGCTAGTCTTTGCAGACTACCCAGCCTGTCCTTCACAGTTCTCTGTTCCACTTTACACCACCAGATCACAGAGGCATAAGTGATCATAGGTCTGATGATTGCTGAGTACATCCAAAACATCATTTTTGGTTGTAGACCCCAGTTTTTTCCAAGCATGCGCCTACATGTCATAATGCATTTTTTTGCTTGATTTATTTTGTAGTCAACATGTTTATTCCGTGTGAGTTTTTGGTCAAGATATAAGCCTAAATACTTCACCTCAGAAGCCACATTGATTTCAACGTCAAAAAGTTTAGGGAAGAAAAAACCATCCCATTTTCTTTTGCGGGTGAATGGTACAAGATTGGTTTTCTGCGGACTAACCTTCAGATCCCTCTCTGTACACCATTTGCTAACATAACTTAATGCATTCTGCATAAGTGAACAAGTTATGTTGAAATCTTTACCAAGGATAAGGATGACAATGTCATCCGCATAACCTTGCGTATAATAACCTATATTATTCAGGTGCTTAATAAGGTTATTTACTACCAGGTTCCAAAGTAATGGTGATAAGACACCTCCTTGAGGGCAACCTCTGGTAGCCTTTTTTTCAAGAGATTCATCAAAGATGTTCATTTGAATAGTTCTATCTGATAGCAGATTCTCAATCCATGTACATAGTATATGGTTTATCCCTGTGTCCCTTAAGGAATTAAGGATAGATAGATGTGGGGTATTATCAAATGCACCCTGTATGTCAAGAAAAGTAGCAAGAGCAATTTCCTTTCTTTCCAGGGTGTCTTCTATCTTGGAAACAAGCTGATGAAGTGCTGTTTCTGTAGATTTTCCAGGTTGATAGGCAAACTGTAGATCATGCAAGGGACAATTGCTTCCCATGTATTCTCTAATATGCCTGTCAATAATTTTCTCCATGATTTTAAGAAAGAATGAAGATAGGCTGATTGGTCTGAAGGACTTTGCCTGGTGATAGCTATTTTTTCCAGGCTTAGGGATGAATACAACCCTTGTCTTCTGCCATATCTTTGGGATATATCCCAGGGCCAAACTAGCTCTATAAATTCTAGTAAGTACTGGGATAATTAGTTCTTCTGCCTTCTGTATCATGATGGGCATTATTCCATCTGGTCCAGGGCTTTTGAGTGGTTTAAAAGTGGATATAGCCCATCTAACGCTATTGTGATTAAGGATGTTCTTCGCATAGGCCCATTGACTTCTACCAACTCTATTATTTGAGCCAATGAAGTGTTGGCCATCATCGCTATGAATATCCCTAGATCCTGGAAAGTGGTTTTTTGCCATGATTTCCATGACTTCTTTCCCAGTATTAGCAAAGTTACCATCATCATCCTTTAAGGTGCCTACCATTATTGGTTCATCCCTTCTAAGGATTCTTTGGATTCTAGCTCCTTCAGAGATAGATTCAATCTCTTCACAGAACTTTCTCCAAGAGTCTTTGCTTTTCCTTACATTTTTGTTATATTTGGTGAGGGATTTCCTATAGTTATCCCATTCACCATTTTTCTTAGCTCTATTGAAGAGTTTTCCGACTTCTGCTTTTTCGGTTGCTAGAGAGTTGTTCCACCATGGACATTGGTGTTTTGCTCTCTTAGTCCGAACTGGGCAGTTGTTATTATATGATTCAGAAATATTACTATGCAGATTCTCTGCTGCAATTTCTAGATCATATGTATCTCTAATTGGTTTGTTCCCTAGCTCAGTTAGCCCCTTAAGCTCCTCCTGGAACTTTTTCCAGTCTGTGCTCAAAGGGTCTCTGAAGCTTCGATCAAGTTTAACGTTAGAGTTAATTTCAAAATGGATGTTCTGATGGTCTGAGCCTGATGGTCTACTATCTACTTTCCATTTATTGATATTTTTACTAATAGTCTGCGTAGTAATATCAATTACTTCAGATCTGTTAGAAGTAATAAAAGTCGGATCGTTGCCTTTATTTAGAATATCAAGGTTATAATTAAGAATGAATTCTAAAAGACACTCACCTCTTTTCTTCGTGTCTGTACTATTCCAGACTACGTGGTGTGCATTGCAGTCTAGTCCAAGGACTGCCTGCAATTTGTTGGCTGCACAAAATTGCATTAGTTTGTGCAGGGATTGGTCAGGTGGTGTCTTCTCTTCATAGGGCAAGTAGACAGAGCCTATAACAATTTCTCGGTCTCTTCCCTCTATGTTGAGTCTGACCTTCACTGCTGTTAGATCCCTATTAATGAATTCAGTAAGGGGTAAAACTTCGATGTTTTTGTCTATAAGGATACAGGTTCTAGCATTACTATTATAATCATAGATTAACTTACCCTTGGTTCCTTTTAGGCCGCTGATTCTACCCCTGACGAGCCAGGGTTCTTGAATCAGGGCCAAGTGTATGTCCTCAGTAAGAAATTTCTTACTGAGGTTAGTTGTACCACTTCTACTGTGGTGGAGGTTGGCTTGAAGAAGCTTCACCATCATTCTTTGTGGATTTTTCTAGGACTTTGGCTTGTACTTGGTGAAGTCCGATATAGAATTTATATCCTCTTCTACCAAGTGTAGCCGCGTCCAATTCAGGGACATTGAGGACGATCGTATGTCCGGATGGGTCTTTCTTCATGTTCAAGATGTTCCACTCTGTTGGAGTGAGCCCACCGTTCTGCACCTCAATTTTTTTCAAAATGTCCTTTGCATCCAGTTTGTTGCAAACTTTCGGAAGCTTAGCAATAATTTTGGTGGTTCTGACAAGTTTCCTTGCCTCACCCACCAAAAGTTTTTGATCTTGCCAGGGGGTTATACCACTGACAGTCTGTTCCAGCCACTTAGAGCTCTCCAGATCTGCGCAGTTGGTGATAAGAGCCCCATTCTCAAGTCTACAAGATAGAAAGGTAGGGGCGGGGTGTTCCTCATTCCTTTCTATCTTGTTTGTTATCAAGAGTTCTAGGTCAATAGCCGCCGACCAAACGGTATAGTGGTTAGCGTGCTAGCTTCTAGACCGCGAGGTTGCGGGTTCGAGTCCCATGTTAGGCATGGGTGTTTGTAAATGTATGTTGGCTTGTCTAATGACGAATGTTTCGGTGCATTATAGCCCTCGTGTTGCTGACGGCGCCATATAATCTGAATACAACCAACTAGGTCAATAGCCTGCTCCTCTGAAAAACGTTTTTCAGGATGTCCATCAAGGAGTATAGCCATCTTGACCGCCGTAAGAGCCTCCCTGTAGGTTTCACCCCCAGGTCTGTCTCTCTTGGCAGTCTTTTTGGCTACATCCTGATCCATCCTGTCACTCTGTCTTTTTTCGCTTTTCCTTTGGGGTTTTTCAACCCAAGTGCCAGCAGCAATCTTTTTTTCCCGGCTGAGCTTTTTCTTTTGCGCTCCGGAAATTCTTTTCTTCAATTTTATTCTATCCAGAGAGGCAGTCATGCTAGTTATAGCTTCCTGTCCTTCTCTGGATGTTGATGGTTGACTGGAGGTCATTTCTACCTCCATTGAAGGATTCATTTCTACTCCTTCGGTTCGCTCCTTCTGGGTTTCCTTGTCTACCGACGGGTCTACCTCAGAAGTTTTATCTGTAAAAACAGAGGGTTTTGAATTATTGTTTATTTCTTCCATAAAATTCATATAAAAAAAAACTCAGGATAAAAAAGGTCCACCCAGTATTGCCTGAGTTACTGGGTAAGGCAATTACTCTAGAAGTTTGCCAGGCTTACTAGAGGCTCCGTTAAGACACTATAACCGCAGTGTCATTCACCCTGGGCACGGGTCGCATAACACCAGGGTTACGGGAGTTGGTTCGCGGCCACTTATTTAATATTCGTAGCTGTCCCATTACAGGACGTTCGGCTATCCACCACCTGCCGACGCGCCTGGTAGCCACTCAAGCCTCAGGACTAATTATTTAATATGAACTGAAAGAATTATTTTTAATTACTCCAACAAATGATTACATGTACATGATTTCCAAATCGGCTCTTGAAAATATCATATATAACACTAGTAGACTAGTAACTGTATAAAATATTTATGTATTAAAATTGGATATTTAGGCTAAATATAAAGTTTTAATTTTGCTATAGTTCTATCTTGCCTCTTTTCTTTTGAATGTAGTATTTCATGGTTGCCTTATCTCTTTCCAAAGGTAAATGGTCAGGATCTGGAAAATGTCTCTCATTTTGATGCTGTGGACGCTTTAAAAGTTGCAGGCAATACAATGGTTATGATCATTAGGAGGGATTCCAGCGTGCTCATGCAGCATGTAAGTTCATTTCAGATTAACTACTATTATTTTGTATCATTAAATTGTATTATATTTGTGTGCCAATGGTTTATTCATATTATGCGTCCCAAAATGTCAGAAGCTGCCTGCATTTATTTACTTTGCTCTTTTTCATATTCAGAAAACTGTTTTTTAATGCTTCTTGACAGAAGTTCTTACCCATTAAAAGTAATTTAGTACTGGAAATGTTTTTAAAATGTCCCCTGTGTTAAGAATACAAATTTGAGTGTTCACCTTTGGCTGAAATGTTAGTAAAACATTCTGGGTTCTCAGTGGTCGTTAAGAAGAAACATTAGTCTGTTCTCTAACCCATAGACCCTTTTTTTTTTTTTTTTTTAAACCACAATTTCTACTGGAATATTGCTTATGAAATTTTATACAGGGTTCTCACAGTCATTTAAAGTGCTTAATATTTTTGAACTTGTTTTAAAGGCATTAAAATTGCTTAGAGGTCCTTAATTTTTGCAGATGTTGTGTGGGCAACTGCAAAATTTATAAAAAAATATACAACTTGAACTTGCTATCCCCACGTGACCGCCACTTATCTACACTGTATCGGAATTCTCCGACATTTTTGTACTACGCATTTTTGGTAGAATATATTTAATTAAAAATATATATATAGACATGAGGCATAAAAACAAATTTTCAACGGTCCTTAAAAATATTATTTAGGTCCTTAAAAGTCATTGATTTTCATTCTGTGATTCGAGTGGGAACCCTGTTATAACAAGCATAACGTCAGTAATAAAAAATCATTTAAAACTAGGGGTGTTGAACATCGCACAACTTTCAATTGCACTATAATATTGATCATTGCATAAAAATTTTATGTGGGGTTGTTTACTGTTTTCGAATTTTCACACATTTACTGTTTTTGCATTTTCACACACGCACTCAAATAAAAATAGCCAGTTTTGTGATATTTTTGGCAATAATTTTTACATAGGCAAAAAATGGCAACATTGGGTATGCTATTCGATTGACATTGCATTGTCTTTTCTTGTGTGTGAAACAGAAAAAATCAATTGGTGATGAGCGATACTCAAAGGCAGAGAGCTCTGTGTTAAAGGCACTCTTATCTTCAACTTTTTACTCTTTTTTGAATTTCTACGGGAATTTCGGAGGTGTGGACAATTAGAACACCTTCAGCAGCATTAGCACACAGAGATTTTAATCAAAATCATTAGAACCCTTTTTAGAAATTGTTGAAAACCATGATATTTCATGATATCAACCATATGCTCATGCACGATTTTGACGAAAACCTTAAAGGTGGGTCCCATGGCCACCACTAACCCGCACATCAAATTTGAATGTAACAGGTCAATTTGTTCAGGAGTTATACTGACCATGTACACACAGACACACATTTTTTTCTGGACCACTTTTTTGAAATCGGGATGTTCCAAAACATGGAGAAGTACAAAAAAAAAATTTAAAGAAATTGACCGAATGCCAGACTTTCATTACACTACGTAACATGGGTAATTGAAAGTAAAAATTTAAAAACATAATAACTAGTGTTTTTAAGTAATAATAAGCTAGATTATAAAACCTTTTTGAGTGTAATAATAAATATTTATTAGAATTATTAATGAATCTAGTTATTTTGTATCAAAATTTTTTTAAATGAACTTTTATTTCTGATATTATGCCTGTTATAAAACACATAACACATTCGCTGACATTGTTTTTCCGTTTACACTTCCCGAAATTCTACCTGCATTTTAATGCTTTTAATATATATATACATTAATAATGATCTTTTAGCAATAAATAAATTCACATAAGAAGACTTTGACTTAAAATAACATTTTTGATCATGGGCTAATTACAAGTAGTTGGCTACGATTGTGTTAATTTGTTAATCTGGCAGTGTGTTTAGTTAGGTTAATTATCAAGTTGAATATCCCGTATAATGGTATGTAATCTTAAATGCTTATCATATGTGTCCTTGTATACTTTATCAATGGTATACTTAATCAATATTTAAAAAAACTCCCATAGGTGGATACTCCTATAGACCCATCACCGAGCAACACCATAGAAAACGGCAACAGCGAGTCA
This sequence comes from Linyphia triangularis, assembly GCA_963978545.1. Classification (NCBI taxonomy): domain Eukaryota; kingdom Metazoa; phylum Arthropoda; class Arachnida; order Araneae; family Linyphiidae; genus Linyphia; species Linyphia triangularis. The sequence continues at coordinate 9,932,341 of OZ021726.1, forward strand.
GCGCATCACAGCATAGAAAACAATTCGGCATCCACCGAACCAGCAAATCAAAATCACATACTCTCGTTGGAAAATAATGTACAATCTCCTAAGCCCAGCCAAGATGTGCCTGTTAAAGTGGCAGATAAACAGCCAACTGTGGAAGGTAGAGTAGACACACCTTCCAAAAACAAACAGAACTTGACGATCGAAATTCCCGTTGAGGAGGAACCAGCTGCCCCCAAAGTAACTGAATCAGCATCGCCTTCTTTCAGGAAGCAGGCTTCAGAAGAGTTTGATGTTAAATTTGAGGTGAGAATGTTTATTCTAGAGCATAAGTAATGTAATGTATTTATTTATCAAGAAACGGATACTGATATTATTGCTCTCGTCCCTTAAAAAGCCCTGCAACCTTATTCAGTTGTAAATTGGAGAAATATTTTGTGGATTGACATCAATCAGAAATAAAAATTAATGTTGCTAGAATTTTATTTGTTTCGTCTAATGTTATAAAATTAAAGTTTTTTAATTAGTGTAACATCTGATGCTGCTTTTTTTTTAGTAAATTTGATATATGTGACTGCTGTGCTTTTTCTGAAAGAATAAGAATTGCTTTAATGCAGGGTTGCCACGCACCTGGAAAACATGGAATTGTTCAGGGAAAATGAAAATACCTAAAAAGGGTCAGGGAAGACAAAAAAACTTTATATTTTCTGGAAAAGTCAGGGAATTTCTTTGAGGTTTCTTCCAAGAAGTTTAGTAATTTTTTTCAGAACGAACATCTGCGTTCTGAAAATTTGATATTTTCTTGTAACAATGTGTAAAAAGCACCCACTGGAAGCATATTGACTGAAAAATAGTTGAAAATCTTTTGCTTTTACTCTGATTTCCGCTTTTTTTTTCCTGATAATTTTCACTTTTTCATTATTTTTCATTATTTTTAATGGACTTTGTAGGGCTTTATCAGACTAAACTTTTAAAACACCCCTCAGAAAAAATTTCTAACTGCACCACTATTCTGTACACAAATTAGTTCACAAATATATTCTTATTCAGCGACCCGATAGCTGTTTAAGATGATGTTGCGTATATATTTTCCTCTTTTTTTATATTTTGACTGTTTTCATCCCTGAGGAAAATAAAGGAAGATTCACAGTTTGTTACTTCTTCCATCTAATCAATTTATCTTCGTGTGCAAGTACATCAGTGTTTAATGAGACAAATTGCAAATATTTTACAGTTCCACAAAAAAGTGGATTTCCACTTTTTTTGCCAAAAGTTTGATTAATTGATAAAAATGCACATTAAAATAACTAAAAAAAAATTCTGTATAATCCTTCTCTAAAATTACAATTTTAACTGCAATTGTATGCAAAAAATTTTGTTTACTTCAGCTTGAAATGAAATAAGGAAATTTAAAAAAAAAAAAAATTCTGGAAAACCTGAAAAAGTCGGGGAATTTTGTTCTGGATTTTGAGTGGCAACCCTGTAATATCCATTGATTTCTATGTTTTATGCTGATGCGATAATTTTGCTGTTTTGTAGATACTTCACACCACTCTTATCAGGGAACAAAATGGATTAGGTTTGAGCATTTCCGACCGACCTGTTGACATGGAAGCTGGCGACGTAAGTACTTCTCTGTTAATACTTTCGCAAAACTGCCTGTGATTGGGCTTTTCAGATTTGTGTAGGTGCTGAATACACCGCATTGCATACCTGCCAACTTGTACGAATCATCCGTACAATGTACGGATTTTTACTATTTTGTACGGGTGTACGAACAGCTAAAAAATCGTACGGATTTCACGGTATTCGTTTTTTTTTTTTTTTTTTTTTTTTTTAAATATTTTTTCAAGTCGCGAACAAAACCGAAACGATTTTCCAAAGCTGCCTCGTCAGTCAAAATATTTATTCACACTCCAAGATTGCGCATATGTTCAGCACTAAAGCGCGTTGGCGAGGATGCATTGTTTTCTTTTCTGTTGCCGATTAGATTTGGCAAACCAAACCACTGCTTCGATTTTTCGGGCTTTACATGTTAATAAAGAAGCAGAAAACCGAAAGTGCTTTAGTTTTTTAATTCTACCTTCTTTTGGACTGGACTCCAAAACGTAAATAATAGTACTGGACTTGCGCGTAAATAATAGCACTAAACCACGGCGCCGGGGATGCACTGTTTTCATTTGTGTTGCCAACGGGACCTGGCGAACCAAACAACTATTGCTTTGCCTCAGACTTAAGAGATTAACAAAGAATCTGAAAACCAAAAATGCTTTAGATTTTGGTTCTTCCTTTTGTTTGGACCGTACAATAATGTTGCGCGTATATAATAAAAGCACTTAAGCGCGGCGCCGGAAATTCATTGTTTTCATCTGTGTTGCCGACGGGATTTGGCGAACCAAGCAACTGTTTCGTTGTCTCGAACTTTAGAGATCAATAAAGTAGAAAACTGAAAGTGCTTTAGTTTTTTTTTTTTTATTCTTTCTTCTTTTGGACCGTACTCCAACGCTGCGCACTAAATCGCCCGCCCCCCCCCCTCCGCCGTTTTCAATTGTTTCGGCTGCACTCTCCGAACGACTGTTTCGTTTTCTCGGACTTTAGAGATTAAAGCACTTTCGGTTTTCAGCTTCTTTGTTAGTCTTAACTATTTATTTTAAAATATCCAAGTTAAACAATCCTGGTGTAAGATTCCAGAAAATATTAAGTTTTTTTGGAGTTTACTTCAAACCAAGCGTTTTACTTCTAATCATCAGAAATTCAAACAAAGAAACAAATTTTGCATTCTGCTCTATCTATGCATCTGATATTAAGATTTCTCATGGAGGATTTACTGATGTCGAAGTTCATATCAATTCTAAAAAGCACAGTGACAACATCAAATGTAATAATAAGAATTCGAAAGCCTGCATAATTGATATTTGTGCGTGTGATTAAACTCATTGTATGTTTCACTAGAATTTTTGTGTCATAAAGCATATTTTATTTAGGTGTAATGTAGACTAAATCTTAAAGATCATCAGAGATTTCATCGTAAAGTTTAAATTTCATTTATTTTTAAATCCAAGTTATTTTTTTATTTTATAATTTCCATTTTGTGCTAAAATGTAACAATTTGTTATATTTGAGAGCAATTTAATATTATGCAATTTTTTATTTTTTTTTTTGCATTTGTAATAGAATTACTATTATTTATATATTACATTTATAAATATTGTCGCTATTTGACTTTCCATGAGTCATAGGAATGCAAATATTTGTTCCGTAAAAATTGTACTAATTTGAAAATGCCAATGTTGGCAGGTATGGCATTGCATAATGATAGAACCACCATGTATTTTCAACCTAGCATATTAATAATTGGAAAAAATAATTTAAATTAACCAACAAAATAAGAATGTAAATAACAAAATAAAAATATAATACATGTTTATTTTTTCATGTAATGAAATTAAAAAAAAAAAAAAAATACAAATATTACATTGCAAATGATAGCACCAGTCGCAATTAGTACCTTGTAAATTAACCCTTTTTTGCTATAACTTCAAAAATTTGTGCAGACATGCTTTCGACTAGACATTTGAGTAAGTCTGAGTTAAAATTATCCCATTCTGTTCTAATGAAATCTTTCAATTCTTGAACAATTGCCTTCTGTTGGCATATACTGCTCTGTTTAGGATATTTTGATTATTGCATCCAGTTGAACATGTATACTGAGATCTTGCTGCAATAGAGTAATGCCTAAATCTTTTCTATAGAAGCCATAGACAATAAATGTGTTTACACTAGTGCAAACACTTTTGTGACTGTCCTGAAAGGCAGACATGCTGCATCAATACGTACATTGTTTACAATAACAGCCGTTTTGGACGATTACCAGTACCCTTATAAAGGTACATGTAATTGCCCTGTAACCAATGGAGATTAGTCTGAAAGCTAAAAAATGTGTTTTTGCTTGTATCTTTGTTTTCATTTTTTCTTGCACTATTCACCAAACTTTTTAAACATATCTTGAAACTGAGTTTGGTTCTTAATGTGATTATATTTAGATTTAGAATGGTCTGCTGAACCCTTCCATGAAAATGTAGTTTGGAAATATATTCTTAAATTATTGATGGATATTCTTCCAAATGAGAAAAGTGGATTTAATTAAATTCACATGTTTGGCCAAAATAGTTTAATTATATAACAGGTATTTTGCTAAAAAGTTGTTTGAAGTTTAATTTTTTAAATTCAAACTTTTTTGCCAATATCTAACCAAGCTTTGGAAAGAGCATATCGGTGTTAATAACCTTTGTCAGCTTTAAAAGAAATATCCCTCAATGTGTTTTAATTATCCCTAAAATTCCTACTTAAATTTTTTAGAAAACTCACCATGCCCCCTGGTACAGTTAACTTATTTGTTTTTAAAGCAAAGGAAAACAAAAATTTCATTAAAGTATGAAAATATATCTAAATGTTTGGAAATTTTAGTTTTTTATTAAACAATGTACTATGTCAATGGTGGCTTAACTATTTCTGCTGACATTATAATTAGAACAAATATCCATATTTCCATACCCTTAATATGTTAGTATTTACCTTTTTAAGAAGTATTGGTATTTAATCTCAAGGTATCCAATAACAGAAAAATTGTGAAAGCGGAAATATCAAGGAATTTTCTAAAATCTGAATGGTTATTTTTGAAAATTGCATTTAAATCGAGGGTTCTTGAAGAAATTCAAATTTCTGTTCCACTTGACACCCTAAATCTTGTAATAATAGTTGTTTCCTCGATTAAATATTGGTCTAAAATGTTTCAAAAATTATTTGGAAAAGTAAGTTGAATCAACATGTTAATTCATCTTTTAAATACTTAGAATGGATTTCTCTCTAGGGCATCTATATTGCCAAGATTGCAGAAAATGGGGCTGCAGCTAAAGATGGCAAACTGAAGGTGGGTGACAAGGTGCTAACTATTAATGGAGTGGACATGGACGGCGCAAGGCAGGACCAGGCCGTCTCTCTCCTCAGTGGACTCGACCGATTTGTTCGACTCGTTGTGCAGCGTCAGAAGGTGCGTTGCTGAGAAATTACTTTGTTGCAATTGTTCATATAAATGATTTCTGAATGAATTACTGAGAATTGGTTATTGTCAAATCTAATTTATACTTTTTAAAGTATTTTTTTTTTTTTTTTTTTTTTTTTTTTTTTTGTGTGGCTAGTTTTCTTAATGGTCTAATTTTGATGTAAAAAAAAATATCCTTGAATCGTTAGTATTGGGTGATTATTTCGTAAACCTAAATTAACATTTCGAAAACGGGTATAATGTATTATGGTGCTTATATGTTGCCTGTTTTATTTCATTAATAACGTAGAGTAAAGTGGTGTGAGTATAAAAAATTTAACTTTCTGATGTTTTCTATGACCTATTTAAAATATTCTACAGCTGATTTTTTTCCAATAGAATTAAAACTGGCTTATAGTGTTTAAAGCTAATCTTGTAGAAGTTGGAAAAGTGCAGTTTTAAATTTTATAAGAATTTTGTTTTTGTTTCTACTTTCTTACTATCTTTAGTATGTTACAGATTAGTACCATTATTTTTTATTGTTTTTAAAATGTTACTGGACTTTGGATTAAAATTGAACGAGGATTCAATCCTCACCATTTCTTTCAAAGGCCATCTAAAGAATGTTGTGTTGTGGCAGAACACTGATTTTAAAAGTAATGCAGGTCCAATGTATTTGAAGCCGCTTCCAGTCCAAACTTACTATTTCTAAAATCATTGCTTGGTAGTCATTCTATCTGTTAGTAGTCATTCTTTGTGTTCTAAATACAGGGTGGGAAGAAAATATTGCCTGTAATTTAAAACTCTATTGTGAAAACTGTTACACTTAATGATATTTATATTTTGGAAATACTAGATGCAGTAAGTGCTTTATGAACCTCAATTATCTTAGGCAAACTAAACATTGACCCCATCTATATCTTGATGATGATGAAAGATGCTGTGTAAAATTGAAGGTCTCGTAGCAAAAACATGACTCCCCACTTAACCTACAAGTTACAAATTAAAATAATTATTAATCTACTACTGGTATATTAATTGGATCATTGAATTTAGTGTAATTGGTTTTGCGCATTGAATTAAAACTTTTTGCTCATTTTGTAATTGAGTAGCCCAAATTCATAACCAGTACTTTAAGTTATTTTGCTGGAGAAAGGTACAAAACGCTTAAACGATTTTTTGTTTGCATAGCTGTTTTTGAAAAAGGGCAACTCGGTTGATTATTGCCTTAATGTGGCCATTTTGGTGGCATAGTGACAATTTAAACTTTTTGAGATCGTTACTTTTTATGCAGTGTTATTATACCTGCTCCAATTCATCACTTCTGCTTCTAAATGTCCTTTTCAATTAATTTTTTCCCAAAACTGTTCCGTATTAAAAAAAAAATTAAGAAAAATCTTGCTGCTTCAGTGAATTTTTTTTTTTTTTTTTTTTTAATTTAGCCTAGTTGTCAAATTTGGTGATAAGCTGTGTATTTTATATCTCAACTTTTCATAGATTTTTTTTTTTTTTAATTACTTACCAAATTTGATGTAATAAATATAATAAGCTATTTTAAAGAAATGATAAACCATTCTGCCAATTGGATGATTTGTCCTCAAACTGCCAGAACTAAATTGGCATTTTTGATTGCTCCAAAAAATATTTTTACCTTTTCTCCTCATAAATATTGTAGCTCCAGATGTGGCTAATTGAACGCTGACCCTTCAAATAATAATTCATCACAATTCATGGTACCTAAAATATATCACCATTCCACTATAGTTATGTCAGCTTTAACTCTACTAATATCTCTCTTTTCCATATTGATGTCCTTTAGTGAGTGAATTGGAGTATTGCCTATGTTAATTGCACATAATCACTTATTTACATTCATTTGCAGCTGGTGCCCCGTGATCCCAACACTCCCCACCTACCTGAGAAGTCCGCCTCCTCCCTCAAGTCACCCCGCTTGATGGCCTACACCCCAAGAGTGTACTCCTCCGGATCCTACATGGCCAACCGACCCTCCTACATAGGATCGTATAGGAGGCCCACAGGAGCAACAGACAAGCCCACTTTTTCTGTCTACACAAAGCTCCCTGGACTAAGAAACGACCCGCTCGACATGGAGCCCACCACATACACACCCTCCACGAAGAGCCCGTTGCCTGCTACTGTGAGTAGCCCGGGGACGGATTGGTCTTCGAACAATGCAAATAGCCCTGCGGGGGATAGGTCTTCGAACACCACAGTTAACCCACTGCCCGCCGAGACGTGTAATAACGTGGGCTTTGCCACAAAGGGGGAGGAACATGGGAAGATGAATTGCTTCACTCCTGTGAATTCTAGTGGGGAGATCGAGGTGAGCTGGTGATATGCCTTTCTATTTTTATAATATACCCGCTAACTATAGAATGTAGAAATGTCTGCCATTTTAACTTGTTAAATTGTACGAATTTTAGGGGGGGGGGGCAGAGGCTCCAGGAAAGGGATATTTTTAATTTGCTTTAATAGCTTTTGTTAAAAATTATAAATTTTTAGGAGGTCACTCTACGGCTGATTTTCATTAAAATATATATGCACATTTTTCTTGTTAATTTTTCAGTTGCAAGATATTTGAGCAAAACTTTGATTTCCCAACTTAAATTTTAACAATATTGGGTATATAAAAAGAAAAATCTGAATGCAGGGTTCCCATAGTCATTGAAAGTCTTTAAAGTGCTTAATATTTTTGAACCTGTTTTCAAGGCCTTGAAAGTACTTGAAAATGCTTAGAGGTGCTTAAAAGTCCTTGAAATGCTTAGAGGTCCTTTAAAGTCCTTAATTTTTGTGTATGTTGACCAACTTCAAAATTTATAAAAATGCAACTCAGACTTGCTATCCCTGCGTGTCCGCCACTTATTCTCATTATATCGGAATTTTCTGATATATTTGTATTACACATGCGCCAACTTGTAACTATTTTGGAAGAATACACTTTATAAAAAAAAATTATACAGACATGATGCCTGAAAACAAATTTTTAACGGTCCTTAAAAACATTAATTAGGTCCTTAAAAGTCATTGATTTTCATTCTGTGATTTGAGTGGGAACCCTGTGAATGTATGAATTTATGGGATTTTTCTTTCCCCCCCCCCCCCCCCTCATAATCTTTGACACAGCTACAAACAAATGCCCGTACAAGAAAGATTTGTCTAGGTATTATTTTTCAAGAGCTTATTAATTTTGTGCTCCCTTACTGCCTTATGCATGTTGTTTTTCTTGCATCCTCCAATGGACAATTCCCGCATTTTTTAAAAATAAGTGAAATTAGTTTATATTTATGAAGAATTTCTTTCTAATTCCAAACATTCCAACAAAAAAATTTAAAAAATAAATTAGTTATTTAAATATTAAGAAAAGAAAATGCCTGAAAACCACGCCTGATCGCTTTCCGATTATAACGCTGCTTTATAGGTATGACGACAAGAGATCCTTTCGTTTCCATTGTTGTTGTGAGGTTTCTGCCAAATAGTTAGTGTGAGTTTTTTTGGCAATTGCTATATCCCGTGCAGATTGGTGCAATTTGCGAGAAACTGGTTTCTGCTGCTGCGTTTCAAGCCAATGTTTCAGATCTTTCGAAGTCATATTTACTTCAAGCTGAATGTATTGTTTTTCCTACAAAATCTGACAAACTTTGGCTGCAATTTAAAATAAAGAAAAAGCGCAGTGAACAGAAATGTTTGTGTTTGCAGCCTTTTTGAAGCATTTAGAATTGAATAAAAAAATTAATAAATTCTGGAATTGTCCATTAGCCACTACTACACTATTAGTGAGAAATATAATATTAGGTTTTCTCAACATGCTTAATATGGTGGTGTTCTCCTTTTTATAGTGAAGACATCTACTGTGTAAAAACACAACTGTCCAAAATTTGTGGACTATTGATTTTTTTAACCAATTTTCAAACCAATAATGTGCAATTGTAAATAAATTATTAGTCTGAAACAAGTGTCTTAGCTTTGTAGTTTTCACTTCATTAATCAATTCTGGTTTTGTATTAAGGAAGGGAACCGGGGAGGGGGGGAAATATAAAAAGTTACCTACCAAAATGCATGAAATTTTGTAGTTAGCTTAACGACTTGATAATAATTTTAAATTTCAAAAATTTTATTTCTATTATTTCTCATTTTGGAACATTTTAAATTTTTAAAAAATGCTCCTTGCATTTTCCCCTAAATTGTTTAATTTTTTTTGTTCAGGCTATTTTAATATAAATTAAAATAATTGTGCATGGATTTTTGATGATTTTGCAGATTCATTCATCAATAAAAAGTTAAAAAACTTGGCGAATTTTTTGATTTTTTTTCATGACATTTTAATACTAAAACTGAAGTAAAATAATAAAAACAATCAGATTTCAAAATCCATGCACAATTATATTCAAAATAGTAACAGGAACTATTTCCCAAAATTTCAAAAGCATTTACAAATTTTTAAATCGCAAGGAACAATTTAAATTTATTGAAATCGTAGAAAATATTTTAAGAGAAAAACGCAAATAAAAAAAGTATTTACCATAAACAAAGAGAAATTTTGTTGATATTAGCTTACCGGAAAAAGTCCAGCACCATAAACAACACCCTCTGACTTTAGTATGTATTTAAAGACAAAAGTTCAGGCTATAACTTCAGACAAAAAAAATCAATATTTGTTAAATTTTTTTGCCTTCCCGGTCCCTTTAAGGAAGAGAAAGGGATGGTCATAAAAAACACTGCCTAGAAAGATCATGTGATTTGCTACTGCAACTAAATTGAAAGGCTCTTTAAGGTATTTTGCAAATTGTATAAATTCCTATTAAACTTGTTTCATAAATAATTGTTTTCTTCCCTCTCCGTGCTAGGTGGTGAGCCTAGTGAAGGCTGGTGGTCCCTTAGGCCTGAGCATCATTGGAGGAGTGGATCATTCATGCCACCCATTTGGAGCAGAGGAACCTGGTATATTTATTTCAAAGGTGAAATTGTTTATCAATTCTTTATTTCAAAAAATAAAAGAAATCATTTGTGTAAGAAATATTTGTGAACTGCATTTTACGAATTATTCAAATTGTTGTTTTGAAGAGTATAAACTTAAGAAATAGTCGAGCAAGATTCCTACGGTCAGTAAAGCCGACCAAACGGTATAGTGGTTAGCGTGCTAGCTTCTAGACCGCGAGGTTGCGGGTTCGAGTACCGTGTTTGGCATGGGTGTTTGTAAATGTATGTTGGCTTGTCTAATGACGAAAGTTTCGGCGCATTATAGCCCTCGTGTTGCTGACGGCGCCAGATAATCTGAAAACAACCAACCTACGGTCAGTAAAAGTGCTTAATATTTTTTAACTAGTTTTCCCGCCTTAAAAGAACTTGAAAATGCTTATAAGTCCTTAATTTTTGTTGCTCATCTGCACCACACCAAAATTTCTTGATATATTTGTATTAAGCATGCATCAATTTGTACATTGTTTGGTTCGCATTTACTGATTATTGGAGTTGAAATTGGATGGTTTTAGTTGCACACTGTACGTTCAACTTGCAGAGTCTCTTCAGCTACTCTGCAAGTTGAACGTACGAGATTAGTGTTCAAGTTTTACGAGTATCAAAATCAAAGACCATCATCAATGTCTGTTCATAAAGCAAAATACAAATCGTTCATGAAAGTTTGTAATTCAAAATGCAAATTGGTTATTAACGCCCTGGGCAAAGCAGCTGTAAAATCACACACTAAAGACCTGATGCATGAAAACAAATTTTCCAAGGTCCTTAAAAGTCATTGATTTTCAATCTATGGTTTCAGTGTTAACCCTGTCAAGTGAGAGTACCTAATTAATGTTCTGTCCTTGGAAGGAACCCCTCCAGCAAAATTAACCAACTGTACTAAATGCAGTGTTCATCCTAGTCGTGTTCAAGCGGCAACATGCATGTATCAGTATTCTAATCGTAAAAATAAGTTGCCCTTTTTCAGAAAATGGTTCCCTGCCCTTTTCATTTCTAGAATGAACTCAGCTAAGGGTGCTTACTTCAAATACAGATTAGGCTTGAAAGTTTGTTTTTGTTCAGAATCCATTGTTAAGTTGTATGCCCTGACCTATTTAACTGTTACTGTACGAATCAGACCTATTTAACTGTTACTGTACGAATCAACCACAATTATTAAATTTCTCTTCAGAGGCTAGCTCCACCTATTGTCATGGCTGCTTGGCTTCATTTTTATAAAAGTTTATTAAAACAAAATCGTGTTTTTTTTTTAACTTGGGTTGGTTGTATTCAGATTATCTGGCGCCGTCAGCAACACGAGGGCTATAATGCGCCGAAACATTCATCATTTGACAAGCCAACATACATTTACAAACACCCATGCCTACACGGGACTCGAACCCGTAACCTCACGGTCCAGAAGCTAGCACGCTAACCACTATACCGTTTGGTCGGCTTTTTAACTTGGGAAGTGACTGATTTCAGTTAAAAGATTTTGATGTTTTATTAAACCATTCCAACATGCTAAGTATATAATTTCTCATAAAAAAAAAAGCATCTTTCAGCTGTTTTTTAAAATACCAAGAAATAACCATCTTTTTCCTTCACTGTAGATTGTCCCAGAAGGTGCTGCAGCCAAAACTTCAAAGCTAAAAGTTGGTGATAGACTCTTAAAAGTGAGTTGTAATATTTTTAAACTTATTTTTATTTTAAATATTTTTTTAGTTTGATTTTCAGTGATATTTTTTACCAGATGAGCTTCTAAATTTTAAGCAACTTTGCGGCATGTTCAGAAATGTTGCCTGTCTGTTTTGAACCCAAACTACACATGTTACAAGTGTGCACTGTATAATAAAAATGTTTACATTAGTACTGCTAGTTGACTGGAAATGAAAAACAGCTGACACAAAAACCCAAACAATAAGATAACCTATCTAAAAATTTTTATTCAAAACTGAAGTGCTTATTTATTTTTTAAATTTTTACCTTGCATGGCATTTGCATTCTCATTTGTTTTTATTTTACTATTAGCTTTAAAAGCTGTAGTTTGATGTGTACTTCATGCTTTTATCATGTATTTAATATGCTTCTTTAAATTTAAGTAATAAACTTAAGTGTTTGGAATAAATCGTTGTTTGGTATCCACCATGTTTATTTGATAATTTGTCCAAATCTAAAGGACTTATTTATTTGGTATATTTGACTGATACAGTCAAACCCCGTTGACACTAAGTCAATGGGGTCACTAAAATTGTTCGTGTTAAACAAATAAATTAACGTTAAGTTTTAAGTACGGAGAACTGCTTTTACTTTGCGTTAAATAGGATTTCATGTAAAGTGATTTCCCGTTAAAAGGGTTTGACTGTAGAAATTATATTTTAGCTAAAACAGTACTTTTCCATTTCACCAAGCAGACTTTATTGGCGACAACACACTATACACAAATATATATATATATATATATATATTAATAAATGTTAGTTCTAAGAATTTTTTGCTACAGACAGGGATATTCCGTTTGGCATCGGTTGAATCATTTTTGACGACTCAGTCGTCTGCGAAATGGACAAGTACCGCTCAGACTTGTTTGTAAATTAAGTTTAAACTTGATGACAGATTTAGTTTGGACTCTTTTGGATTTAGTTTCTTTATTTGATTACTGTACCAGTATTAATTAAATTACTGTTCCAGGTGAATGGTGCTGATGTATGTTGTGCCTCCCACAAGGACGCAGTGATGGCTCTTCTGGCCCCGACCTACGAGATGACTCTGACCGTCCGCCATGACCCACTGCCCCAAGGCTGGCAGGTAGGAACTTCTACTGCTGGGGAGAGCAGTGATCTGTAACATATACACAATTCCTAACTCATTCTGCTGTAAACCATGAAAAGTACCCATCATTAGCATTTGTATCGTATAGAGAGATCCTATAGTCTGCCGTCATCACTTCCAAGAATTTATTGTCAGGAAGCGGATTTATGGCTTTTTGTAATTTTAATATTCACTTTCTTACTCTTCCTTAGGAAATCTTTTTATGGGAATTTCTAAGTCCAGTTCTATACAAATCAATCAAATCGCATGAAAAGGTGTATTTTCTAAAAGTGAATCGGAAAGTGGCATTAAAAAAAAAAAAAAAACTTGAAGGCAAGTTATGATGGCAGTACTCGTAGTACAAAAGATGATGGTGGAATGCTGATTAGAATGTGTGTACTGTGTGCAATATCCGGGGTGCATAGCAACCTGGAAATTTGCTATTCTGGAAATATCAGGGATATATTGAAGAATTTGTAATATATATTAGGAAATTCAAAGACTTGGTTTCAAAGGTTACGAAACGTTTAAAACAAATTCGAAGAGATCAAGAAATTGAATTACTTAAGAATTTTTACTCTACTGCCTCTCCCTCTTTTTTTCTTTTTTTTTTTAAAGCTATGCTCTTAATTTTATTAAATTTTTTAATTAGTGTTAGCTCTGTTACTTTTTTTTTCTTTTTTGAAAAGTAAGGAATTGTTGAGGAATTTAAAGTTGTTTTCTTCCCAGACTCCCAAGATATGGTGGCATAGTTCATGAACCATAAGAAGGTAGGCATGCATTTTATTGGGCTGTGTTTGGCAAAGATCAAAGTTGCATTGCACAGTGCATATTTCCAACTTAGTGTCAGACTTTTTTTAGAGTGTTCTTCCATTTCTGAAGTTACACAATTGTCCTGTTCCACTGAAATTGAATAGTCTGGTTCCAGAAGCATATTTTTTTATAGTGCTAATATTTTTTTCTGCCACTGGCCGATAAGCAACGATTTCAGCTAATATCTTTTTGCAACTCTTCTTTTTTCATATTTACTTCAACAGACACGTGTCTCCCTCCTTAGCAGGGTTCCTACGATCATTAAAAGTGGTTAATATTTTTTAACTGGTTTTGCAGGCCTTGAAAATGCTTAGAAGTAGTTGAAAATGTTTAGAGGTCCTTAAAAGTGCTTAATTTTTTTTGTTTATCAGCATTACATTAAAAAGTTTAGGTATTTTTGTATTAAGCATGCATCAACTTGTACTTTGTTTGGTTTGTGTTTGCTGATACGGTGAACTAGAAATTGAATGGCGTTTCAGTTACACACTGTACTCTGCAAGACAAACATATAAGATTAGTGTTTACATTCTGAGACCCAAAAAAAATCAAAGACCATCGTCAAAGTCAGTTTATAAGGCAAAATGCAAATTTTGCCTGAAAGATTTTGATGTTAATGCTCTGGACAAAGTAGCTGTAATGTCGAACATTAAAGAACTGATGCAACACATTTTTGAAGGTCCTTAAAAAATATTATTTAGGTCCTTAAAAGTCCTTGAAAATTCATTGATTTTCAATCCATGATTTCAGTGGGAATCCTTCTTAGTATTCATGAACACCATCATTCGTAATTAGTGTAGTTTGAGAAGCGAGCAATTTTCAAATTCCCCAATAAGCTTACAGCAAAATCCTTAAGTTGCAGGCATACTTCTTTTAATTAAATGTTCCGTACTAACTTGTCCAAGTTGGTCCTATAAATTCCGACTCATCCTACGGTATGCAATTTGTACCATCTTTACCATTGCTTGTATAATGCTTTATTGTCCTTTCTTGATGTTTTTTAAAATTTTATGCAGCAATTTGGTTTTTTAACTCTGCGGGTTATTATAAGCAAAATGCTTATATTTTAATGGCGTTAGGACAAGATTGAAAATTTTATAGTAGCTTTCAGTTTGGCTTTTAACATAATGTAAATAGAAATAAGTGTAAAATTTTTATCTCCTACTTTTTTTTTTCTTTTTTTTTTTAATTATCAATTATAAAACTACTTTACTTAGTGTTTGCGAAAAATATAAATTCTATATATCAATACATTGCTTGCCTTAATATTTAGTTTAAAATTTTAAACAACGAAATTAGAATCGTAAAATTAATAATTTGATGAACATTTTTATCTATTTTAAATGTGTTAACCGTAATAATTTTCTCAATTTTTCACCAATTCGTAGGCGTGATTTTCTTTCATTTGTTTTATATTGGAGCTTAATTGTATGGATTTACAATATTTCTGGTGTGTAATTACGCAAATTATTTTCATTTTACTTTTTCATACACATCTAAAATGTTGTTTCCCCTTACCTAATTCGATTTTGTTAACTGTACTGATGAATATTTTTAATGTGAGACGGTGTTTAAATTCAAAAAGGATTTTCTGATAAATAAACCCCTTACGAGTACTTAAATAACAATTTTTGTGGGTAATAAGTTAGTTCTGTGATAGTTTTTTTCCCCCTTTTTTTTAAGTGTTTTAGAAGTTCATCAAAGCCAGTTGTGTTAAAGACGCTTAACTATTTATTATATTTATTTTTCTTAAGTGTTTTACAAGTGTAAGATATTACATGATCTGTCTTATATGTAGTAGTACATCGGAGCATCATTTCAACAATTTTGTGCCTTACTGCGTGTGGTGCTCTATCTCTGATATGGATGATTTAAGTTACAGTTGTATTGTCAGCTTTGTCTTATAAGCAACTTTTTGTGTATACATAAAAAAAAGCTTACCTTTCCAAATGTATAGAATATGGAAAGGGAATGTAATTTCATGGTTTACAGCTCTTAAGTGTTATTACATACATTAAATTTTTTCTTCTACAAGAAATATAAATTATCTAAAGCTAACTTGCACACTTTGAATCAATTCACTTGCTTTCTTTTCTTTCTTTGATATGAGTATTTTTCTAAAAAAGATTCAAACAGTATTTTTCATGTTTGTAAAACAATTACTTGAAGAATTTATCATGGTGGAAAAGAAGAGGGTTCGCATCGTAACGATTAATATGTAATTGTTTTCATAGTTTTGATACCCATTATAATTTTTAATCATGTGCGAGATCTGAAGATGTTTATTAAGAGTATTGTATGATCTAAAATGCTGTTGAAAATTTGCTGTATTCAAAACAAGTGTTGAATAAATTGTGGGGATTTTAAAATTAAGTTTTGTTGAAATATAAATAAAAGTAATTACACAATGAAACAATTCTACCTGTGTAATTTCTTCTAAGGTTTTAACAATAATGAGTTTACTATGTGCATATCTGTGATAACAGGGATTTTTAATTAGATAACTTCACACAATTTGCTGTTGTAAATGAGGAATTTCACTATTATAGTTTTAAAATAGAAATTTATACCGACTCGAATTGTCACCTTTTCTTAATAAAAAATTTTGAAGAAGAAAAAAAAAATTATTAGCGTTCTTTTGTTTATAAAATAAATGGTGAGATTGACATAAAATGAGAGCATTGATAAAGAAATTTTTTTAATTAAAATTTTTTATTAAAAATAATTGAAAAGAAAATTCAATTTTCCCCTTTTCCATGAAATAATTGTATTTACTTTGAATCAACCCATGTATTATTTGAAACACATTTTGTGAATTATTTTTATCATATTTGAACAAAATCATTCTCAATTCAATTAGGTAGTTTTCATTGCTTTCAACAATCCAACTAATCATTATATAAGAATGTATAGAACTAAATTATATATTTGCACTGGTTTCACCTGTATAAATGTTTCTAAAAGTGCTAAAATGAATATCTTCATATCATAAGTTAAATGACTATGCTTTGTAAATTGGATGTAGCCTTTTTATGCTCTGTGGATCTTGTTTTAGCAAGGAATTTTAATTTCTTAGTAAAGGATACTTCTTAACACATTGTTGACCAGCAATTTTACTGAAAATTTATCCCATGTCACCAGCTATTTATTTCGTAATTGGCTAAGCTTGGGGCCCCAAAATTTTAGAGGTTGTTGTAGTTAAATTGAATACTGGGTTCTTTTTTGACATTTTTAATTAAATTTGAACACAAATAAACAATAAACTTAAACTGATTTTAATTAGCAACCGTTAAACAACTAAATCTCGGGGGGGGGGGGGGGGAGTAAAATTTAGGTTAATTACATTTCGGTTGATTTTTTGTTGTGTGATTTTGGATTTTAGAAAATGGTTATCAATAAACTTGCAATAAACTTATCCTAAACAAAATCCTTCCAGCAAACACTGTCAATATAACTATTGGGTTCCCTCTTCAAAATTTTGTATAGGGCCCCAAAAATATGTGCTTTGGGCCCTGAAGGATGCAAGTCAAGCCTTGAACAGCGCTATGAGAAAACAATGGTGATGTGGGGGGGGGGGGGGAGCACATCACTAGTTTACTCATGACCGGTCGGCAACGTTCTGCCATGAAAACACGAGTTAACTCGTTGTCAGTCAACAATGTGTTAAAATATAAATCTGTAGTCTAACGTAATCAAATTTTGAAAATGATTGTTTATTTATACCTTAAGAAATAACATACGAATCCATGTTGTTATAAGACCTAATATTTACCTCATTTGATATTTGTGTACTGGTTCAGTTGTCAAGTTAAGGCAGCATTTTGTGCAAAATAATGGGGTTTTCTTATTTAAAAGATGATTCTTATTATGATAAATACAGGTATTAATGGCTTTTTATATTTATAAAAAATTTAAAACTTCTTAACTGATGTTGAAATTAGTTTCAATCTTGATGTGATTAGCTGAAGCTTCTTTGTGATTGTTTGACTAAAGAAAGCCTGAAAATTTTGAAGTAGAAGACTATTTCGCAGTTATTAAAAAAAAGTTTAAAATACCATAAGCTAATAATGAAGATTGGAAATGCTTATGAATAATCTAACATAAAACAAGGTCCACTGAAGCATGAATTTAACATTAATTAACTTAATGGAAAAAAAAAATTACTACAAAAAACATGAAACTAGAGCTATGTGTTATGTATAAAGCTTTAATTTAATGAGTGAACTAATATTTTATTCTTTTACTTTTTTAATAATAAACAATTCTACCTATTAGTCATTTGTCAAAATTGTTAATGTTGTACTACTACTAAAACTATATTCTTACTGATAGTTATGTTAAACATTCACTTAACAAGCACTGCCATTTTTACTTTTAACAACGAAAAGTGTAATCTAGGAATAGTTCTAATGTAAACATAATGTTAAAGGAGCTGTTCTGCGAATGGAAATATTTAGTATGTGCAGTGCTTACAGTTCCGTGCCTTAAGCTTAGTAGTTGTTGAATAAAAGCCTCTTGTATTCATATCATGCCTTGGCTGAAGAAAGCTTCCAAAACATATAGCCGTCGTCTGTCACTTTTAGCTGTGGAGGGACCTACATTTTATGTTTCTCCTGCTTATAAACACCATTACATGACTCATTATAGAACGTTTTAAATTTTTGTTCTGTACCATTTAAAATTATTAAGGGTTTTCATGCATCTCCAATTTTAGAAGAAAATAAGTTGACTTAAACAGTTTTTTAAAAAAAACTTCAAATATTGAAAAATTTTAATGGTAATATGAATTATAAAACTGAAAATTATCTTTTAATATCAGTTTTATTTTTATCATTGAAACTTAATAAGTAATATCACTAAGTCCCAAAGACAATTTAAAATGAAATCGGTAACATTTAATTTTGAAGATAGTACTTGTTCTTAATATTTTAGTTTGCAAGGTTAGAAAGTGATAATGCTTAGTGCTAAATTAATAAAAATAAATGACAATTAATTTTAATTAAATGTGTGTATATACAATCGTTGCATTTTCTTAATGAGTGAATTTGAATCACTTTTTGTCCTTTTCCCTCTCTCTGTATAAACAGTTACGTTTGCTATTTGTGAATACTTTTTAAAATTATCTGGGTCATCAAAATATGAAGCCTCAAATGGTTGATTTTGTAAAGCTGTCTGCAAAGGCACTTCTTGGAGTACATTCATCTACAAATTAAGTTGACTTTTAGACTACAAATAGGGCACATTAAATTCTTCTTAAATTTACTTCTAATTAACTTCAATTTATTTCCTTGTCACTAAAAGTTATGAATGCAAGAGGCATTTAAATGTGCTTTAAAAAGAAGCTAATAGAAATTTTATGTTCTTCTCTTGAGATGTTTGTGTATTCCGTCACTGGTTTTGTTCATCTCTACTTGTGCATTGATGCACTGCAGTGTTAGTAAGATGCTTGTTAAACGAAACTTTGTTACTCATATGTCAGAAGATTTCCTAATGATACTAATGGACAGTTTCATACAAGAAAGGAAGTTTATACTATTGACACTCCTCGTAATTAATGATCTAAAAGATTCTTTAAACACTCACTTGCTAAAAATTTTGTCAATTGTTGACGCTCACTTGTCAATTGTTGACAAAGCATGTCCCTAACTTTATTTCTGATGCCTATTTTATCGGTAAACTTCGAAGTAGGTCAACTTGTGTTTAGTTTTGTCTGGTTTTATTCATTTTTCTCTTAAAGCGTTTCCTTAAAAGTCGTGTTATAACTGCACTTAGTCTTGACAACCAATTGAAACTAATTAAACTTGTCTATCCTTGACAAACAATTATAAGATCTTCCAATTATTCCTTCTCTTAGCGCCCTAATATGTGGCTAGTATAATAAAAGATTATGCTACCATTCAACATTCTGTGTATGACATCACTTATTCATTTTTACTATGCTACAAATTCTGTTTTATAGTCATTGATCTTTTTGAATAGGCATAGAAAAAACTGAATGTCTAACAATGTTATACAGCAGATTTTATGTTCCAAAACTATGTCCCATAGTCCCCATCCAGATTTAGTGATACATCAATATTAAGTTTTAAAAGGTTTTGTACCATTCAGTAATAACATTACTATGCTATACTTAAATGAAGTATTTTTCAACTTTGCTTCATGGTTTTGTTTATTCAACAACAATATTGCAGGGATGAGATTTTTCTGCCTTTTTTGTTTTTTTATGTTAAGTTTTCTGCCTTTTTTGTTTTTTTATGTTAAGTTTTCTACCTTTTTGTCCCTGTTTCGAGAATTTGCTTTTTTCCCTGATCTGAACCAGTTTTTCACCCAGAAAGCGTACTTTTTGTCATGTCTGAACAAAGGATTTTCACACATCGCTTCCCCTTTCCTCACAGATTACTTCTAATCCGAGAGGCGACTACAATTTTTGGACCTCATCGTACATCACTCTGAATTTTTTATAGAGATTGGAGAAAAGTGAGTAGATTAGGAATCCACTAGTCTGCCGTGGCAAAAATGGCCGAAACTGATCAAAAATCGACTTGGAATGAGTTGAACTAAAATCCAATTGCCAAATACGTCATAACTTGCCAAAAAGAGAACAAACTTTTTCGTCTGGCAACCCTGCATTTTGATTTTCAATGAGAAAAACCGCAAAAGATTTTTGATCTCTGGTTTTGGAAAATATGTATCTTTTAAAAGTAAGCCAAATTGGCGACATCAGTTACGTCATCCATGACGTAATGTTTATTGCTAACTTGGCTCCCTTTTAAGAGATGCAAGTAGACCGTCGCCAGATATATGAATCGTCTGCAACCTTCTTAATTGATAATTAAAGAGTGAGGGTTACCAAATAAAAAAAAATGCTGATTATTTGGCAAGTTATGGCTCATATGGCAATTGGATTTAGTTCAACTTATTAAAAGTCGATTTTTGACCAGTTTCGGCCATTTTTGCCACAGCAGACCAGTGGATTCGTAATCTACTCACTTTTCTCTAATTTCTATAAAAAAATCAGAATGATGTTCGATGGGGTCCAAAAATTGCAGTCGCCTCTCAGTCTATTCACAAGTGCTTTACAACTGGGTTATACACTGTACTGTGGTTGGTTATTGAAATCATGTGACCACCTCGGTGTTTTGAAGATAAAACATCAGGCTTTATTTTGTCTCGCCTTGAGTCTAATAAGTCTTCTCTCTCATCTGATGTATATTTACTAAATAAAAATTAAAGTTATTAATTATTATTGTATAATATTTTCATCATGTAACATGTTTTGATGTTTTACTTCTTATAGCATCTTAAGTGTATAAATTATGGTACAAATTTCTTATTCGTCTGTGATTTTAGTATTTTTGCTTTTTTACCAATCTCATCCATGATATTGAGATATTGCTGTTTAGCAATTTGAATGCTCAAATTCATTGTGGAACAAAATTATTAGTTTACCTTAAATATTTTTAAGTTCTTTTGCATTGTTGAAACGTTAGGTATTTACCGACGTAATTTATAAAAATGCCAAGTATGTGTTCGTAGTTTTGCAATATTTGGAAACTTTTTGTTGTGTCAAGTATAAACTTCCATTGCTTGCTATATTTGAAGCTATTCATTTAACCTTTTTTTTTTATAAAAATGGGTCTGTAATTTATTATTGAGTCAAATTGTTGGGTCCAAGTATTTGTACAGAGCATTTGTTGAAACTATGTTCAATATTCAAGTAAGTCCCCAAGAGAGGACGCAATAGTGAAGTGTTGACTTTGTGCAGTTAGCACAATTTGGAACAAAATTAAAATCTTGTATACTATTAAAAAAAAGACATGGTTCATACCTGGTACTATATATTTCATTTGTAAATACTTCATCAGCTCTATTGTATTTGACATGAATGTTTATAGATCTTTGTGACTTTTATGATAAATAAAGTTTGTCCTTGTCCTGTTAGTTTTCTCCTTTTGTAACATGTTACACAGTTGGTTTCATTTAACTTTGCTCATAGTTAGTGTATATAAGGAGTTAAAAGTCAAGTATTTGAACATTGTGTCAAAGTAAATTAAGCAACACTTTATTAATTTAAGCGTCTTGAGCATTAATTTTTCCAGTTAATTATTATGTTCATCGATTGTTATTGCTTTATTTCCTAAGGTCCTTTTTATTCACTTCAACGCTTCCAAATTGAAGTATTTGGACAATTTTAAATGAGACTCGAGATAAAATTTCTTAGTATTTAGTAGCTTTTTTTATGTTACTTTTAAATTCTTTTATAATCTATAAAATTGTTTATTGTCCTTTAATTTTAATTACCAAATCCATTATTCCAAATTCCTTTTCTATTAAAATTATAAAATACATGTAATAGTTAAATTTTGTATCATGTTGATTCTATCTTAAAGTTTTATGGCAACTATTTTAGTATTCTTTAATATATTAGCTCACTTTTTATTTCATGCAACAGTATTTTTAACAAATTTTAGTCGATATGAATTTAAAGATAGTCGTTTGAAACAGAAACCTCACAACTTTAACGAAAGAAATGTATATTTTGAAATATTTAAAATGTGCTTTAGAATTCTAATATTGTCACCTTTGTACTTCTCTCTATGTTAATGCAATTTAAGTGCACAATTTTTTAATGAAGAAAAAGCTTCATATGTTAAGCATGTATGTCTTGTTTATCTTATAATTTCTGTGTTTTGCATGTATTTTGTACTTATTATTTTGTAGAATAGATCACTGCATGAGTATTGTCACATTAGTAGCCTGTATGCTTCATACTATGTATCCTTAAAGCTTAACCTTGTCACATACATAGAAAAAAATCCAATCTAAATTCCTTGAAAAAGATATCCTCTTGTTCTTTAGAATTCTAATTATAAATAGGTTTATATTGCTATCTATTTAACATGAGAATAGCTCCCATCACGCTGTCTGGCATTGTCCATTGCCATAGAAACAAGACTATTTTTTGCTGAGGATTCCAGGAGAAAGACCTACATTTGCTCTATTGTAACCTTTTCCCATATACATCATCCTTATTATAAATAAACAAGTCTTGTTTCTGTAGTAACTGCCACCATCTAGACTATTTGGTGGGAGCTATTCTAATTGACAACATGCATTTCTCTTCTAATTTCTTGTTTTGTAGTATTTGATGGATAAAGAGAGAGAGGTAGATTCTTTAGACATTAAATGCCTTTTCTCTAATAAAATTCAAGCTTAAAAAGAGAAATTATTGAAACTTAGCATTATTTTTTCATTTGATTTGTGGCATGGACCTCGTTTACTATGCATCCCCTTTTAAGTAAATGCTGATGAAATAATGTTCAGCGTCTTTTAAAACTTTAAACATTGTTTGAACGAAATACATGTTAAAAGCAAATTAATAAATGCCAAATATTTGACAAGGTTAAGCTTTTCCAAAGGCACGTTGACTTATTTTGTTGTTCCTTTATTTTATTAATTTTGTTTTGCATGTACTTAGTTCCTTTTAATGTGTCATTTTCTATTATGGACCCTGCCAAGTACAATGTTTGTTGTTAAAATCCAAAATCATTTTGAAGTTATTTCAAAAGAATTAAGCGTTTAGAGAAGATGGTGTAGCTATCTGTTTTCAATGTTCAATATCTGTTGAAATCGACCTTTACTATGGCACATTTAAGAAATATATGTATTTGAAATAGAGTAATTTATGTATTCTAATTGTTCAGAGAATCAATAACTTTTATAAGCAAGTTTACCATATTTAGGGAATTATTAATAAGTGATTTGCAAATTACATTATAATGAAATGCAAAATTCAATATTTGAACTGTTTTCAAATTAGAAAAAATATTAAAACAATTTAGTTTTATATCTTTAAATAGTTCACTAAAACTTCTAAAATAAGAAAGTGTTGCACTCTCCGCATCCACGTTTATATATTTTTTTTTAAATCCAACTTAGCAATTATTTACATCTATTGTTTGTTTATTAGTTTTAATTATTACTTGTATATGAATGCAATTTCAAAAACAAAACTAATTGCTTCCTCTTTAACGTTTATAATCTTTATCTAACAATATAGCTATTGCAAAATTTGGCATGAATGCATTTAAGTTTTTAAGATAATTGCAAGATTATATCTCTTCCCGCTGACTACAATTGTCAGTGGAGTGTTAGTTTAAAACACATTGCGCATTAACCCGCTTTATTCGTCACTATATTATGTGCTGTCCTTTTCCTTGGTGTTTTTCATGGTGTTGGTGCATGCTTTCTTTCATCTTGTTTCTCAGTCATCGACATGGCTACAACTGTAAGTAGAATCTTATATTACTAATTTTTTTTCTTGTTACGATTTATTTTAACCTTCAGTACAAACAAGCTCATTTTGGCTGCAGTTGTATATTTTCTGCTGTTGCCTCAGTAAGATTTTTTTTTTTTTTTAATATGAAATTTTTATGTCTGGGTTGATTTTTTATTACTATATGTTTATTAAAAAAGAATAAATGTTTATCCTCTTGCATAAAGTTTATGGTATTCAGGTTCTATCCTTAAAAAAAAGTGAAGAATTTACAAAATCGAGTTTGCTTATTCAGAAATATCTTTATAATTGTTTTGAATATACTTTTTATTTGGAATTTTTTTTTTTTTTTTTTCCCCTTTTCTGAATAGGTTTAAAATTAAATTTTTTTTATGAGTTTTTTCTCTACGATAAACACTGGAAGAAAAACACTTATATATTTTCTTCTGTATTTCAAATTGCCTGAGAAATTTTATTCTTGAAGAATACCCAATTAAAAAGGACTTCAGAAAATTTTCGCAACAAATTTGCCAAGTTATTCATACAAAAAAAATCTTTTATTTTTTCACGTATTCTTTCATTAGTCTCGAAAGCCCTTAAAACCATACCATTTGGAAACACAATTTCTTGTTAAAAAACAGCTAAAATGAACTTAATGTATGTGGCTGAAGAATTATAAATCTAAACAACAAAATCAAATGCTTCCTTTTTGTAATTGTTTCTTTTTGCTAACAGATAATTTTAATTCAAATTCATGCTTTTTAATTCCTACCCATCTCTCTCTTTTCTATTGTACCTAACCTGGCCACAGTAAGCTCTATACCCTCATTATATAATCCTGGAAAAAATAACCTCCACAATCTTTTGACTTTCTATTTCCTTTTAAAAAATGTGCTGTATTAATTCAAATGTTTGAAAATAGCCAATAAAATGTTTTGAACTTCATGAAGGTAATGATGTAATTTGCTATAAGTTGGCCAAAGTACAATGATACAGAATGTGTCAGTTATTCAGCTTTTGCATGTCATTTTGCAAGTGGCTATGTCATGTTGACCAAAGCCAAAATTTCAAGACACTTTTTGGAGTGGCTAATCTTTGAGCTGTATAATATTTTTATTAAAAAAAACAAACTGTGCCGCTTGAATATAATTTTTCTATAGATATTAGTTTTGCTTTCTTTCTTACAATTAAGCATTTTGTTTCTAAATGTAATTAAATTAAAGTAATTGAGTTATCTCCCTTCTTTAGGAAATTGTCATCAACAAGCATTCAAGTGAGAAGCTTGGAATGGGCATAAAAGGGGGAGTAGGAGGCCAATCTGGTAACCCTGATGATAAAGAAGATGAGGGTATATTTATTTCCTGGGTGTGTACTACTTTGTTTCTTGTTGTTCAAAATTACAAATCATTTTCATACAGTGTATTTATATTTAAAGTTCAACTTTAAAAAAAACTAAAGGAAAAAAAACCACTGGGCACAGTATGGCATAAGAGAAAAAAAATCTATTTTTAAATCCTTTATATTAACTTTGATTTTGTGGGTGTGTCGATGGAAAGCAAATCTGCAGAGGTAATTAACTCCCTTGCCGTCATTCAATCGGGCTGAAACTTAGCAGATAGATTTGATGGCAATGCATTCTATCAAATTTTGGGACTGTAACTGCCACTAAATGGTCGTTTTTACAGAATACTTAAAAACCAACTTGCCGTCATCCAATTGCATTAAAAAACATTGAACCGGCCATAGTTGAAGCTCTTTCCTGTTGCCAATTTTTTTTTAATAAATAAATAATAAAATTACTTTAATCAGAATAAATAAATGATATTAGGATATGAGAACATAAATTCACGTTCATTTTTAATAAATAAATTTTGAAACGTAGTTTGCCGCACATTTTGCTGATAGAAATGTTTTTGATATCGGCGCTGTGTTTAATGAATATAAAAATTGATAATGCCTATAAAGGATTTTTTAAAAACGTCGCACTATTTTCCTTCTTCAAATTTTTTAAACTTGAACTTTATAATTGTTCAGTGTGATTATATTTTAGGTTCAACTTTTAATAAGCTATGGTATTAAAGTAGTTGTTTTTCTTATGCCATACCTTTGCCAGCTTCATGTCAAATTTCAGGTTATTCTGACCAGTGTTTTTTTCCACCCTTTAAACAGCTTTATGAAAGTTAAACTTAAATTGTAAACACTTTGTTTTTAACACTATTGTAGAGGCCTTCAGTTTAAGTGCATTTTAGGCTGGTTTGGCACTCTTTAATTCAAAATCCTTTTGACGAATGATGCATCAAGATCTAGTCAAGTATTAAAATTTGGCAAAATATGGTATTGAACTTGATTTGAAACTAATTTGTTTATTATCTTAATAGGTAAATAGCGATGGTGCTGCCGGTTCTGATGGCCGTTTAGAGCCAGGCATGCGAATTGTAGAGGTAAGTTCGCATTTATTTGAAATTTACTTTAAAGTTTAATTTTAACAATTTAGTTTATTTAGTACCTTTCTCAATACACTTAATTTATTTACGTTACTGAAACAACACGGGCTTGTCACATACTTGGAATTTCTGAAGTTTTTTTAGGTTTTTTAGTGAACGTGTATCATTGTACAACAATTAACACTAAACCTTCCATAGCCAGGGTTTTCACGCAAATGGAAAGTCATGAATTTGGACATTGATAAATTTTTTCATGGAAAGTCACTATTTTGAGTAAAAAAATTAGCATAAGTCGTGGAAATGCAGTGAATTTCATGGATTTCTAAACATTTTAAGAAAAATCACGTAACTGTGATATCATAAATGCCATGATCGCTATTCAGTTCATCGAAAATTCATCTAGGTTTTTATTTATGTTTTGATGGAACAACTGTCACAGTTAAAAACGCTGCCAATGAAAACATTTCTGAACTTCAAATTTGTGACATCACACGAGTAAGGTCTCATATGTGGGAGGAAAAATATTCATAATATGAGAACTCAAATAAACTGTTTCGATAAGTTGAGTTACCTTTTTTTTCTTCCTAGTCTTCTGTTTTGCATTGTTGATATCAAAACATTTGATTTTTGATGATATAATTTATTATTATTGACTTATTCCTTCTTCAAATATTTCTTTATTGTTAAAGATTGATTAGCTTTTTTTAACGCTGAAATACCAAAGAATGGAAAACTATCCTTCCCGTTTCTTCTGATTTGGAAGTTACTGAAACAAGGATTTTTTACTTAATTTAAAATGAAACTTTATAAAAATCATTTTGCGGCACATTGATTTACTTGCTATGTTCGTGTTAGTAAAGTTCATATAGATTATTATTGTTATTATTATTTTGTTATTTGATTTCTTGAGTCATGGAAAATTATTTGCTTCAGTCTTGAAAAGTCAGGGATTTGTGACATTTTATTTTGGCAGAATCCCTGAATAGAGTGGTCAAATGACCGCTTTTGAGACTTAAATCAAAATGGTTAAGTTCCAGGTTTTCATTTTCTTATAATATTTTTACTTTTAAATATTTTTTAATTATTACATAATAATTTTTTGTATTTTATTGCCTATGCTAAATTCTGTATTATTTGTCATGAACTGGAAAAGAATATAATTATTTCAAAAGCAGTCATTTGACCTCCATCGAGAGAAATAGGTTTATATAAAGTGTCAGTAGATTTAGTGTTAATTACCATGAGCAATAAATTCTTATTTCCTATCTGAAGTGCTAATCAGTAATAAATAAGTTTTCTTAGTTCTTTAAAAGATAGATGTTTAAATATACATCATATTGCTTTGTAGGTGGGGGGTGGGGGTGAACTGATTTCTATTGAAATTCAATAGTACTTGTTTCACTTGTTTTTTATTTGTCTAGAATCATCTATAAAATTAAGTAAATTCTATTTTTGAATGGCAATCTTGATAGCAAATAAAAAGATTTTATATCATTAGTATGCTTTT
This sequence comes from Linyphia triangularis, assembly GCA_963978545.1. Lineage (NCBI taxonomy): Eukaryota > Metazoa > Arthropoda > Arachnida > Araneae > Linyphiidae > Linyphia > Linyphia triangularis. The sequence goes on from OZ021726.1 coordinate 9,960,189, forward strand.
GTGCATCCTGTGTTTAAAAACAATGTACCTTCAATATATTCTTTTGTTATGTAGGTGAATGAGACTTCTCTATTGGGTGCTACCTACCAGGAAGCCATTACAGCTTTGCGCACAGCCTGCGATACAGTCAGGTTGATCGTGTGTGATGGCTATAATCAAGTTAAGGTGGAGTACACAGAACCGACCATGGCCATGAAACCCTCCCATTCGTCGTCCTCAATAGACAAAGACGACGAAATGATGAATGTTATCAGACAGGTTAGTGCTTAATATGCGGTTGTTGATTATAATCGACCTATGAATTTATTTTTTTTCTAAATTCTAAATGAGCTCTTATTTTCAACTTGCCTAGTGAGCTATCTACAACTTTCCTGAGCCATAATATGTTTTGGCTAATTCATTTTTGCACCTTTTCAAGTCTTCTTCAAAGTTCCAAGTATTGACTAAATCAGGAAGCTTTCTTCCCCTAGATTGGGATTTAACTTTTTTTTTTCTATGGCAATTGAGATGCATAAAGTCATACACTCTAACCAAGAGCTACTTTTCTGTTTAACCCTCACCTCATTCTAAACAGATATTTTCCTATTTCGTTATGAGCTCTGGATTTCCTTTCAACGACTTAGCATGCATATATATAGATATATATTATTTTTTTTTGACAGGTTCTTTTGAGCATTCTAAAGCACTTGGTGTGGAAAGCTTTTATTTTATTTCCTGGTTTGGCAAATTTCTACATTTGACTAGAACAATAATGCTTTGACATTTGCTGTATATCTTGATATAAATACAACTAGTTTTTCAGAGTTGCCAAAAATTTTACTATTTTTTGTTGTTTTTACAGTTTTGTGGTTCTTTGAGAACCTTCGAAATATCTTTTGCCAATACTCTTGACATTCACCAAAACTTTTGCTTTTGCCGAGATTTGCCTGGAGTGTTGGCCACAAATCTTGCATTCATGCATCGTAATTTAAGAGTATTTGTCATTGATAAACCATAAAAAGACTAAAAATCTATGAAAACTAAAGAAAAACCTTATCTCTAAAGGCATCTCTGATTTTTGCAGTGCTCATGAAGTCATTGTTATTTCAAGCCTTATATTAGTCTGATGGTTTATTGTCTTTATAAATGATTAAACTGACTTTACAAGATAATAAGCATTAAACCAATTTACTTGCTAATTACATTTCCCTTTTTAGGATTGGTGATTGAAAAATTAACTAATTAGAAAACTTTACTAATTGCAGTGGTAACTTTTAATTGTTTATAACATTTTAAAATGATTTCAAAGCATTATGTTTTCTACAATTAAAGTTTTGCTCTACAAACATGATATAATACCTTCTAGCAAAGCAATTCTAAAAAATGTCACCTTAGGTTTCTAGTTTATGTAAAACATAATCTGTTTTAGGAGCAAGAAGTTTTGAAAGAAACAGCCCAATGGGAAAAAGAAGATCTGGAAAAGATGGTATTAATAACTTATTACTTTTATTTAAATTTGTTGTGTACTTTCATTTTTATGAAATATATCCGATACTTTTTTTTTTTTTTAATTAATTTCATAAAATTGTCTGTTGATGTGCTGCAGTTGTATTAAATTGAATAAAATAAAAAACTCAGGCACGTTTATAAAATTCTAATTCATCTCTTTATTTTTTACAGCATTAATTATGGGTGATAAAAATTGATATTATGTATTTTGTAGGAGCAGTTGCGAGAAAAAAGCGATGTCCAGCATATGGATGAAGTGGTTGGCCACACCACAGAAGTCAATCCTGACTTTAATGCAATATCAGTCGAGGTTTGTCTTTATATCAGCATATCAAAATTTAATTATGATCAAAACTCGTACAAATCCTGAATAAATAACACAAGTATCAATTTAATTGTCTGATTTAAGGAATTTTGAATTTGGGTGTTGTATTGTGCTATATGTTTTGTCAGCTAAAGGCTGCACTCATTAGTTTAGCTTAAGTATCAGTCAAATAGAACCAGTCCCTTCACCCCCCCCCCCCTTCTTTTTTTTCTTTTTTTATTTGCAAAAACTTTTGGACTAAATAGTTTTTATGTGAAATTATAAATTAACCAGTTAAAGATTGATTGCTGTATAAGAATACTTGTAGTTGGGTCATTCTACCGAAAATCAAGAGTTTGAGACAGTAAACAAGCATTGTATAGAAGTATGGGAATTATGCTTAGCTCAACAGAAATTAACACATCCAGGGTGTGAGAAACTAATTCAGCATGACGTAATAACGAGCAAAACTGTATATTAATTAACTTACATCTTCGGAAAGTGCTGACATAAACTAAATGAAGAGTAGAAAGTTATTGAGTAACTGGAACTCAATGAATTGAGAGAAGACATGGTTTGAAAAGTTAAATTTAATTAAAAGGCATTACTATAGTAAATTATTATTGCATACATTTGAATAATTTAACAACAGAAAATAATTTAAAAGCACAACAATGCTGGTAATATCTTGGTGTGTATAAACAGATACACCATCTCGGATTTGGCAGCAAATATGTTTAACAAACCTTGGCATTTCACCTCCTTTTTCATTCCTTGATAAACAGAGTGAACATAGAACATAAAAGTCGGGGAGCTTTCTGATTTTTTGGAAATGTCAGGGAATTTTTTTAAATTTCACGAAATTAGGAGAATTTTTCTTTGTTCTGAAGGTAAGTATCCTGTTCATCCGTATTTTGGCACCATTTACCCGAAGAATTGTGGTTTTAATTGTTAGAAGTTTAATGTTATGGAATAATTTAAACTTTTCATTACCGCTAAAATTATTTTTTGATAAAATTGCCATATTATCTCTTTAGCACACAAGTTCTATTTGATCAGGGTGTCTACACATCTGGAAAAGTTGTGGAAATCTGAAAAAAAAATTTGCTGTAAAGTAAAAAAAAAAAAAAATTTAAATCCATCATGGAACTTTTTTTCCTGAATTTTGTGGGTACCCTATAAAAGATTTTTACAGTCGCTATTATTTATTTTGTTGCTAAAATTGTTGTTAACCCTTGCATGACATTCAACTTGTTTACTATGTAGGAAAAGGTGCTGCTCCCAGAGGCAATCTACGAGAATGTAGATCAACTTATGTACAGTACGCCAGTCAGGCAAATAGTTAATTCAAACAGGACAGAGGTATGTACTGCATACTTTATCAAATTTGTTCCACTTTACAGATGGGCGAGAAGTTAACATTAGTAATCAGCGCATCCACTTATAGCTTTTGTAGCTGGAACAGTGTCGAAGTTCGTATCTTGTTCTTGCTATATCAGAGTTCCCAGGAACCTTAAAAGTGCTTAATATTTTTTAACTGCTTTTTCATTCCTTAAAAGTCCTTAGTTTTTGTCACTTTTTCACGCGACACCAAAATTTTCTGGTATATTTGTACAACTTGCACATTGTTTGGTTCGTATTTGTTGATTGGTGAAGTAAAAATCGAATGTTTTTAATTGTACTCTGTGAGGCGAGTACGTGAGATTATTGTTTACATTTTGCGAGCTGAAATCCATCATCAAAATATGTTTATAAGGCGCAAAGTGTGCATGAAAGATTTTAGTATTAATGCTCTGAACAAAGCAGCTATAAAGCCAGACATTAAAGACCTGATGCATGAAAAAAAAATGTGAAAGTCCTTAACAATATTATTAAGTCATTAAAAGTCCTTGAAAAGTGTGACTTTTATTCTGTGATTTCAGTGGAAATCCTGTATATGCTGACTAAACATTGATGCTGTTGCATAGGTGTAATTAGATTACTGACTTGACATTCTTCCAAGCTACAAAGCAGTTAGATCATGGTATTCATTAAAAATAAATAAGAATCATAAAAAATAAACCAGTATAGTGGATTTTCTTAAAGTTAAATTTGTGTTCGTAAAAGAATTTTTTTAATGTATCTTCAATTCTCACTTTCCTGATGGCTGTATAGTTAGCACTCTGTCCTCGCATGCAAAAGGTGCAGAGTTTGAATCGAATTCTGTGTGAGGCATTGGTGTTCGTTGCAGTTGGGATTCCTTGTTAATCTCTACAGCTGTTATTCTGCAGAAAAATAGATAATTAAGCATATAAACAAACCACCACCTGCTATTTCCAAAAACCATTTATATTATTGTCATTTCCGCTCTATCGCCCCACGTCAGTGATCAGCAATGCCACCAATTGATATAAACGGCAGCATAAAGAAAGGGAGACAGATATTGCTAATTATTTTTTATGACTGACCTTCCGGACCTAATAATACATGCGAGACCTTAATCAAGGCTTAACAGCCTATTTTGTCATCAACCTAATGATTTATTAAAAACAATGCAATCTATCCCCCTAGACACACCCAGCCAAAACATCAATCTCTATAAAAAGTTTTGCATTGTAATTTTTTTCTCTGTGCAAGTTCTGTAGCTCACCTTGTATTATGGAAAATGCTCTCTTAAAATAAAATCACATGAATGTCACTCTTTTTTGTTCCAGGTGGAAGACATGCCCTCTCCAATTCATTTCAGTACAGACAATAACGATCTGACCATAAGCACTGATGAGTCGATGGTGGATCCCATAAGAAGATCTAAGTTGCCTGGTGCCAAGCCTGTTCTCCCCAAGATGAACAAAGTAAGAATGACCATTTCTCTATAACATAGACCTAATACTATTTTCTTTTAATCACATTACCTTTCAATAGTATTGATTCAAAACTTATGAGAGTATAGTAGTCATATCTAACAACAATAGAAGATGAATTATGAAATAAAATGTTTTTCTCATTACACTCCTGCTTGTGCAACTTTAAAAATTCTACATGAACTAAGGATTAAATCAATCTAGGATTTGTATGCATCGACATAATTATGAAGGAATTTCCATTTAGATATTTTTAAGAATAATAGGAATTCTTTATAAAGTATTAATAAACCAACCAAAAAATGTTTTTTTTCCTTGTAAACATTTGAAAAATTGTTTATTTTGAGGAGGTTTATATATATATATATATATATATATATATATATATATATATATATATATATATATATATATATACATATTGCTTAATCAGGATCTAATATTTTTTTATAAATATTTCTTTAGTTTTCAATTACTTTCACATGCATTATTACAAAAATGCAGGTGACTAGGATTCATTTGGTAAATATCGGGGGATTTCTAATTATTTTGAGTTGAACAGTCTAATTTTCTAATCCGAAGATTCTGCTGTTACTACATCCCTAACCAAATAACTCTCTCCAGGGCTGCGTTCCAGACATTGCTGACCCTGACCAGCTGACCTTCAGTGAAAAGAAAAGGAGGTTTGAGCTGGTGACAAAGGCCCCAGATGATGTGATCTCTACGGACGCCAGGCAATTCAGCTACTTCTCTGCAGTGGAACTGGAAAGGATGAAAGAAGAGGAAGGTAAACTACAACAACAAGTATTCATTATGTGACTTTTTGTTGCTTGTTCTCCATGTCTGATGAAGTCAGATGAGATCTACGAGTTGGTTGAATTTAAGAAAGTTGAGTACAAGAATAGGATCATGATTGATGTCCTCTCTTGAAAGGTTCAAACAGTCCATCAAATGCTCAGGTGAAGCCTGGTGGTCTTGGCACTTAGAGCAGGTGCTGAAGACTTCCCTGGGTACCGAAACTCGGAAACGAAATAAAATTAAATATAGAAAGGAACAAATGTTAAGTTCCAAAATTTAATTAAATTTACAAGGATTGAGAACTCCGAAATTTAAATACTAAACACAGTATAAAAAAAAGAAAAAGAAACCTGTGGTAGACATCATGTCCACAAATGTTGATGAGCTGGGAATAAAAAATTTTCATGATCGGCCAGAGATCTGTAGCATTCCATGAGACAGTTCTTTAGCGTTAAACAATGATTAAAGGACTGTCCTTCAGGGTGAAAGAAGTATGTCGAGAGGATGATGCAGATTGTCGTTGTCAGTTGATTCCACTGGTGACAAGCATCCTTTGGAATTGATATGGGTGGGAAAAACAGCTAATGCCTAGATGGAGTCCCGTAGCGTCTTAGGCCTACTGATGGCGGATCTCTAGGAAAAGAGAGTGGGCAACAGAGTTGTCCGTCGGGTCCACTGGTGATGGACCTCCCTCCAACTTCATACGGGTGGGTGAAGGTAGCGGTTGGTGAAATACTTCTTGTTTCAAGAAATGAGTAGCTAATTCATGCCTCTAATGAACTAAGCGGTTGACTCATACTTGGGCTTTCCTCAGGTGGAAAAATATGATGAAAATTAAATCCATCTTAGAGCCACGGGAATTAGGTGGTAACAGGCTAGGGCAACACAGTAATCATGGGTAGGATTTCACAGGTGGATGAGGACAATTTTACTTTAAGACATTATTCGGTTTGTCAGGTTTCTCCCATCGGCCTCATGATCGATCCTCACCATTTTTTTTCGGAGCTCAACAAAACGTGCAACCCAGAGACGTCTTCTTCGGTCGAAAACACTATCAAAAGTGAAGAAGAAACGTGCTTTTTCTGGAATTGGACTCCTCTCAACCAATCACAAGCGGTTATTTTGGCAGAAGCATACGGAAAATAGTGGTTTGGTTGAAAACGACCTAAGCTTCGCGCTCCAATACCAAGCGCCCTTTTTGAAATCGAGCCAGGCACAAAATTAAATTAAAACAGACAATTTGTAAAAAGGCCTGATAAAAAGGAAATACTCCTAGAAACAATGTAAAAAACCGTTGGGGAAAATACTTTGAACTATATTCACCCTGCAAGAAATTTTTTTAAATCTCGTGAAAATCAAAGAAATTTTCTTTTTTGTACGTTTCCCCATTTATCCGTATTTTGGCACCATTTACCCGGAGTATTTTGGTGGTATTTGTTAGAAGTTTAACAGGGTTCCCACGGTCATTGAAAGTCATTAAAAGTGCGTAATATTTTTGAACTTGTTTTCAAGGCCTTGAAAATGCTTAGAGGTGCTTAAAAGTCCTTGAAAATGCTTAGAGATCCTTAAAAGTCCTTAATTTTTGCAGATGTTGTCCAACTGCAAAATTTATAAAAATTTCAAGTCGAACTTGCTATTTCTGCGTGACCGCCACTTATTTGCACCGTATCGGAATTTTCCGACGTATTTGTATTATGCATCCACCAATTTGTAACTCTTTTGGTAGAATATACTTTATTAAAAATTTATATATCGACATAATGCCTGAAAACAAATTTTCAAAGGTCCTTAAAAACATTAATTAGGTCCTTAAAAGTCATTGATTTTCATTCTGTGATTTGAGTGAGAACCCTGTTTAATGGTACTGAATAATTTTAACTTTTCATTTCTGTCAAAACTATTTTTAAAAAATTGACATTATCTCTTTAGCATACATGTTGTATTTGATCCTTGTGTGTACACATCTGAATAAGTTGATGAAATTTGAAAAAAGTTTGCCGTAAAATCATGTAATATTTTTTAGAAATCAATCGGGGAACTTTTTTTCCTGGATTTTGTAGCCACCCTATAAATCTTTCCTCGTCTGCTGCTGGGTTTTGATTATGTAATAATGATTAAAACTGTTTCTATTAATCCTTTATAAAATTTATATGTTTTATTCCAATTTGCCTAAGATATATTTTTATGCACCATGTGATTTTTGACAACATATCAAATACTAAAACTTCCAATCATAAAGATAGTTGAAGAATTTGATCATGTTTGCAAAACTAGTTATATATATATTTCAACTTCTGAAAGTCCTTTCCTTTGTCCCCCTTGTAAAAGAGGCTTTTGTTATCTTGATCCTTCAACAAGAAGCTTATATCCTTGAATGAATGTTTTTGTTTGATACCTTACCTCTACTAAAAACTTACATTTTCAGAGAAAAAACTTGCATCCATGACTGAAGAAGAGTTAAAAGGTTACCATTCCTTGGAAGATGAATTTGATGAAATAATCAACAATGCAAATCTATTTGAAGAGAGGAACAAGGCACATAATAACGAGTTTACTTCTCATAACAGGTTGCATTATGTTTACTTTATGTATAATTAAAAAATATTTCAAAGCTTGTTTTAAAAGTTAAGGTTAATAATTATGTATTAAGACCAGTATAATATTTTTTTTATTTAACGGTATAAAAAAAAACTTTAGTTTATTATTCTGTCCAAAAATTATCACTATTAACTTATTTGAAATATCTTATCTTTTCTCTTTTACACACTTCAATTGTGTCATTGAAATAAAAATAAATTGCATATCATTATACAGTGGAGCCCTAGTTATCTGAATCCTGATTAACCAAAGGCACATGGCCTGTTTTTATTTTTTCCTCTGTGAATAAACACTGTTGTTACAAAATTGTTTACATGTGAAAAGGCCTGAAAATAAAGAACTATACAAAAAAAAAAAATCTTAAGAAAATATGAAAAGTTATCCATCAAAACTCATGGAATTTTCTTCATTAATTTGAGTTGGAATTCTAGTACTCATGCAAGTTTTGTGTTGTGTACCCATTCTATAAATCCCAAAGTATTAAAATAAGAGTTTAGCGTTACATTTTTATTTCAAGTATAATTGTCTTTTGTGTTTCCAGTCCACGTTCAGAGCCAGTGAGCAGGATCCCTGTTCGTACTTTGAAAGCGGAGAGAAGAGAAAAAGAGAGGCTGAACCAGAGTGATGAAACGGAAGAGGAGGATAACCTCACTCCCGCTCAACAGAGGGCGCTGCATGCAGCAAAGAGATCCGCTTGGAGACAGGCGAGGTAAAAAGCACCTTTTATTGCTTATTAATTTATTTTTGTATTATATCATTCTTGATTCATTTTTTGACTCAACACACTACATTTGCTGCGGTGGATTTTTAAAATTGAAGATATCCCTAAAAAAAATTTAAAATTGAGCAAATGACATTTTTGACTGGGAATTATCTTTAATTCAACTGACCACAGTTGAAGGGCCACAACAAAAAACTATCAGAGTCCAATTTTTTTGAAATCGAGGTTTTCCCTCCATCTGCAAGCTTATACAGGGTTCCCACTGTCATTGAAAGTCATTAAAAGTGCTTAATATTTTTGAACTTGTTTTCAAGGCCTTGAAAGTGCTTGAAAATGCTTAGAGTTGCTTAAAAGTCCTTGAAAATGCTTAGGGGTCCTTAAAAGTCCTTAATTTTTTACAGATGTTGTCCAACTACAAAATTTATAAAAATACAACTCAGACTTGCTATCCCCGCGTGACCGCCACTTATCTGCACCGTATCAAAATTTTCCGATATATTTGTATTACGCATCCACCAACTTGTAACTTTTTTGGTAGAATATACTTTATTAAAAATTTAAATATAGACATGATGCCTGAAAATGAATTTTCAAAGGTCCTTAAAAACATTAATTTGGTCCTTAAAAGTCATTGATTTTCATTCTGTGATTTGAGTGGGAACTCTGTTATAGCAGATAGTTTAACCACGCCGAGCCCTCTGGCAAATGAATATGATAGTACATTACATTTTGAGCAACGATTAACCTAAACCCTAATACAGGCCCTGAATCTTGAAACCTTAAATCAGGTTTTCTGGAGAACTGAGAAAAACAGACTCTGATCATTCCTTGTCGTAGTCCTTCAGTTGTGACAATAGAGTTTTAAGATTGAGCTTGTCTCGTTTGTGGTTGTAAATTTTTTTTAATTTAACAGATGATATTTATGATAGGGAATTTTATTTTAACACATCACATTTCTGAGTGATTTTTTTAAGCATGTAGCACTTTTGAAAGAAGTTTTCTAGGTATAAAAAAAAAGCTGACTGACATTATTTTTTTTTTAAAGTTAACTAATTCAGCTTTAATATTCTGTAGGATAAAGTCTCTGGATGAAGATGCTGTTCAAGCTCAAATTGTGATTGAAAAAGCGCAGCTGTTGTCAAAAGCCAGGTGTTCAGATGTGGATGATCACTTAGAAGGTAAGCCTTTTAATTTGTTATCAGTTGAAAATTATTATTTTTGTGTTTGAACAGGTAATTTCCCAATCAGTCATTTCAATTAAACTATAAGTTTGTCTTCTCTCTTAAAATCCAAATCTACCTGTATTCTAAAAGATAACACTAATTAATTAGTTTGGTTTGAAACTTCTAACTGTCTATTTCTGACACTTATAAAGTACTTAACACAGTCATATACGTCTTGTAATTTTGAGTGTCTAGAAGAATATGAGATCGAAATCTTCTAGAGTTAACCCCTCTCTCCGACCCCACCACACCAATGAGAGGGCATTGCGGACACGACAGATTTAATGTGCACCATCCCCCATTAGGTACACACTGATATTTGGCAGACCGAGGACCGAACCCACAATTCTATCATGAAACCGATACTCTACCACTAAGCTAATGAAGCCCAATTAACTAGTTTTTCCTTCCTGTTTATCAACTATAAACAAGGTCCAGAATAATTGTTAGAGAAGGTGGTAAATACTTATTGGACCTTAATATTTAAAGCTTCATTGTAATTAGTTTGATTTTGATAATTAAATTTTCCAGCTTGTCATCCTTTTATATCTGACTTTTAAAAGGATGAATTTTTCTACAATTTTAATTTGGTATTTAATATTATACGCTAAAATTCTTTTTTTTTTTTCCCCTCCCTCTAGATGAGCTTACTCACTTTACTAAACTTACTTGACATAAATCAACTGGATGAATTTCAGTAAGTATATATTTTTGAAATATTTTAAACTGTAAATTGTTTTTAACAAAGTTTAATTGGCAATTCCTAATTGAGGATTTTGATAAAGGAGAATGTTTTCCAAGAACCACTTGATATAAAAATGGCTTTCGATTTTAACATTGATAGCACAAGAAATGTAATTCTTATCAACCATTTTATCCTTGAAATATTTTAAATTGTCTACACTTAAGAGCTGGTTGCAAGTGATATTCTTTTTTTTTTTTTTTTTTTTTTTTTTTTTTCACTGTACAACTATGCATTTTTAGCCAATTCATATTGTAAGCTTGTTGGTTCTGTACAGAAAGGGACTGTTGTGAGCTGTTACAATTATTATTTTTTTACTTAAATTAGTAATTTTCAGTTTGGCCAACATAATTTTCATTCTAAACTTGATTTTCTTAGTTGCTAAATTATGGTTTCACATGTTTTTCTTCGGTGTTGACATCTAAACAATGTTGTAATGTAGGAGAAATTTTTCAATTAATAAATCAGTTAATTTTAAAACACTTAAAAATAAGTTTCAAAATTAAAAGCAATTTAGAATTCCCTGATGTTTTCTTGCCAATTTCTGATTATACAATAGTGCAAATGTAAAGTATTAAAAACTAAACTTCAAAAAATTATTACACAAAATTTGCTTATAAATTTTCTAAAAACTATTAAACTTAGAAAATGTTATTTCTTCATCAGGATATTTTTTTTTTTCCTTTCAACTTACAAAGAAAATTGTATTCCTGAATTAATTGCACTTTTTAAAAATCTCCTGGTGAATCCTGATATTTCCATGTTAACTACAGGGTTTCCTCGCATATAGAAAATATCATGGAAAGTCATGAATTTGGACATTAGGTAAACTTTGTCATGGAAAGGCGTGATTTTGAGCAAAAAAATTGCCATAAGTCATGGAAATACAGTGAGTTTCATGGATTTCCAAACATTTTAAGTAAAATCACGTAACTGTGGCATCATGATCGCTATTCAACTCATTGAAAATTGATCTATGTTTTTATTTACGTTTTGACGGAAACAACGGTCACAGTTAAAAACACGGTTAATGAAAATCTTTCTGAACTCTAAATTTGTGACGTGACACGAGTAAGGTCTCACAGGGCGAAAAAATTTCCTAATATGGGAACTGAAATAAACAGTTTTGATAAGCTTGTGTTTACATTTTAATAAAAAAATTCTGTCTTTCCGTTCTGTTTTCTATTGTTGATATGAAAGCATTTGATTTTTGATTATATAATTTATGATTATTGACTTATTCTCTCTTCAAATATTTCTTTATTATTAAAGATTGATTAGCTTTTTAACACTGAAATATCAATGTCTGGAATATCATTGTTCCCTTTTTCTCCTGATTTGGAAGTTACTGAAACAATGATTTTTTACTTAATTTGAAATAAAACTGTATAAAAATCATGTTATGGTACACTGATTTACTTACTACAGAGTGGCCACAGAACTGGGAAAACCTGGAAATCAGGGAAATGTCAGGAAACTTTTTAAAATTTTATGAAAATCATTGAAATTTTGTATTGTTTAAGGCACGTTCATCCATATTTTGGCGCTATTTACATGGAGATTTGTAGTGGTAAGCCATTAGAAATTTAATGTTAAGGAATAATTTAAACTTTTCATTACCAGCAAAATTATTTTTTAAAAAATTGCATATTATCTCTTTAGCATACATGTTCTATTTGATCATGGTGTCTAGATATCTGGAAAACCTGGGGAAATTGAATAAAAAAAGTTTGCCCTAAAATCAGGGAATTTTTTAGAAATCTGTCGGGGAATTATCAGGGAACTTTTTTTTCTTGAATTTTGGGGCCACTCTGTACTATGTTCGTGTTTGTAAAATTCATGTAGGTTGTTATTATTATTTTGTGATTTGATTTTTTGAGTCAATTATTTGCTTCAGTCTTGGGAAAATTGTGATAAGTCATGAATTTGTGACATTTTATTTTGGCATAAACCCTGTATCTATGTATTCTCTGTTGCTGTTCCACCCTGAATAAATAATCAACTGTCACTCAAAGTATCCTATTCAAATAACAGAAATATGTATTTCATCAACTTTTCTTTTTTAAATAAAATTATATTATTTTAATAATTTAGTTTTTCTTGGTAATTTTGACTTGCATTGTTGCATGCAGTTTCCAAATAAATTTTGTCGGTACATACTTTATTTCTGTAATACTTTTTTTTTTCTATGTTTTATACTCAAGATTATATTCAATTACTTCTTTCAGGCATATCATGTGATGGCCAAGTTCTTTCTAGAGTGGCAGGCTTCTTTCGAAGCGAATTATCTATTTGCTTCTCCAAACGCTACTAGATGAAAGTATTCATACGTCCAAGACTCTTGCAAAAGACTATTTTATAAATCTTTAGTTTTCACCGTGTGTCCTCTCTTGTGTTGTCGAAGCTCTCTTAACAAACATTCACTAATTTTTTCAGGATAGAAGGGTGCTGAAAATAGTCACTTATTTATATCACAAAATATTGAGCCATTTTACGTGAGTAGTGAAATAGTTTCTGTCTTGGTTTGCAATATGAGAGGGCAAGTGTTTACGTTAAACGATACATATAAGAAAAGTTGGATTGATGCACAATATTTATTTATGAAATAAAGTATGGGGAGGGAAAATTAGTTGTGGTAGTTAGTTTTTAAAGTATAAAAAGTTTTTTTTTTTTTTTTTTTTTTTTTTTTTGTAAATTCACACTATGTACAAATATAAATTTTAATATCGAGGTGCAATCATAAATTTTTAATATTATCATTTTCACCTAACCTAACAATTATAACAATTTATATTTTAATATTTTGGTACAAATATAAATTTTAATGTTTTGGTGTACCTTTTACTTGATGTCTAAAACTTAAAAATCACCTGTTTTTAAATCATATATAGCTGTTTCGAAATTTATCTGATACAAGAATGTTTACATCTAAGTGAATGCGTGTTGACTGCTTTTTTTTTGTGTGTGTGTTTTTAGTAGTATGTTTTATTGTGTTCAAATATGTTGTTTGCAAAAATAAGTATTTATTATCTTTTCCATTTGTTAAATTCGAAAAATCTTCTTGGTTTTAAAATATATGTGGAATGTTAGCTAAAGGTTATTGGAATCTTGTGCCTATATATTTTTACTTATCCCATTCTCCTGGATAATCAGGATGATAGGGTTGTTTTGTAAATAACATTTTTAAAAAAAAAGGTCCGACAAGAAATAAAATTGTTTTTACCTTTCAAGATATTATGGATGACATTGTTTTAGATTTATATGAAATTGATACTAAAACTAAAAAAATTTTAACGATACTTGCACTTATATCAATCAAACTAAGTTTGTCACGTTTTAGCAGATAAGTTACTCATAAAAGAAGCGCTGTTATTTCTATGTCTTTTTCAAAGTTAATTGTCTTTTGCTGTAATAAGTTATGAAAACTATATAATTGCTTTACTACAAAGTGTAATTAAATTTATATATTCTTTTGAAAATCATATTTACATTTTTTCTTAAGACAATAGTTGTTTAAAAAAAATTATTTACCCAAAAGCTCACCTTTGCTCTACAAATTTATCTATTTTTTGAACACCTTTTGGGTTTAGTTGGGTCTGTCTTCAATGTAGGCTTTTTATTTTTTTAATTGCATCATTGATCATTGGTTAGGGAATGGGAAATAGGTTTTAGGTATGCTATTAAATGCAACATAATTGCTAGTCATAGTATTTTTAGGGTTCATTTGTTTAAAGAAAGAACTTTAAAGATAAACTACTTTCTGTTTCAATAGAGGGTTGGAATTTTAATTGCTTTGCAATTATATAGACTTTTTTTTTTTTAATGAGCTTTTTGTGTACTGTAGTAGTACTCATGTTTAAAAAATAAAAGCCAAATTACTACTTTAAAACATTCGTATTTAGTTTTTGGAAAAGGTTAGTATTTTTTAACCCCATTTTGAAAGATATTTTAAACTGAGATTCATTTTGATAAATTTTATGCCATTTGAATTTGTATTAAATTGTTTAGTATTCTTGAAAGGTATTTTTTTTTTTTTTTAGAACAAATTTATCGCATATTACCTAAACTGAAATGGTGCCTAATTTAAATGTATTTCTTTTCATTGATGATTTTAGAATCTCTATGTTATTTGTGAAGTTCACAGTTCATTTGAAATTTTACCTCCATAAAAACTAGTAATTGTCAAAATATTATGTACAAAATGTTAGTTTGTATTTAAGGTATGCATTCAAGTATATAATCCAGAAGTATGCTACTTATTATTGTATTATTAATGGAAAATATTTTTACTTTTGCATTGCAATATTGTGTTTAAACATTCTGTTTTTAAATTTTATTTGTAAATATTGAAATTATATATTTATATTTTCTCACACACGTCTTTAAGTATGAAAATTATATTTCCATGCGTAAGCTTACTAATTTAAAAAACCTTTTTCTGCAATAAATTTTGAGTTTTATAATTTATCATGTGGCTTAACTTGTACAAAATATTTGTTTTATTCTCTGTGTTTAAATTCATCTTCCCAAACATGCCATTATAAAGGGAGTTATGATGTTAACATATATATAAAGTCTATTTTTATACAAAAAGATAAATGACTTGAAAATATTTTAATGGAAAGAACCAGCTTTTATGTACATTTGAAGTCTTAAAAAGATATATTTAATTTTGTATATTATGGACATGGGTATATAAACTAATTTATGTAGTCTTTGTTTGAGTTTCCTTTACAAATATAATACTTAAAAATACCAGCAAAAAAAATTAAGCATCGTTAAGCAACAGAATGAAGTAGAAAAATGAACCTTGTTACCTAAAGTATGTTTGTATTCCATGATATTCTGAACATAAAGCTTATATCTCAAGGTCCTAATTCATAGTTCGTACGGTCCTTAAAAATAAGAAGTCCTTATTTTTTTCCAAGTTAAAAACCAATGTTAACGAAATTCGGAGATTATCATTTAAAGTGTTTTCATCCTTCCTGCCTTTTTTGTTTAAAAAAAAAAAGTTTTTCTCCGAAAATAACATCTTTTTTGTTCTTTTCTGAAAAAAAAAAGCAAAATTTTCAAATGGAATGCAATATGCGGATCACCCCTACCGAAATCGCCTGTTGCGCATGCGCATTCATGTACAAACGTGCCACGCACAGACCAGTGACTCGCTGAAGTCATTGAATGGCTTTTGATGTCAGGTGCATCATTAGTAGCAGGGCCTGATCATGACAAGTTGGGGCCCAAGGCCCGGACACATTCGGAGGCCCTTTTTTTCAAACGGGTGATTTATTGGAAATGGACTCGACGCTAAGTCAAATGAATTAACATGAAATATAGAAAAAGTTGATGAATTAATGTTAATATTGTTTTCTAAAAGTTTTTTTTTTTTTTTTTTTTTTATTAATGCAAATAAAGAAACAAATTTCATACAATCAAATTTATAAATCAAAAAAGGAAAATTTTTATGTATAACATTGCATTTCATTATAACAATGTGTAATCCGTGATGACAATATTTTCAGCATTATTCACAACTTCAGAGTCAACATTTGCTAATTTCACTATAAATTCGTCAAGACATCCTTTCAATTTTTTTTTCTCTATCCTTCAAAAAAGCTTGTGTTTCACGCTTTTAAACGGTTTATTTAAATAAATACACTCTGGGATACTAAAGACGGTTCAAGATCAATATGAAATTATTTTAATGTAAAAATTATCTTATACAGGTTATAAAAGATATTCACATAGCTTTTGTGAAACTAAAATGGCTTGCAGCCAATTTCGGTGGCCCCTAAAATTACAGGCCCAAGGCCCGGGCTTTGTGGGCCTAGGCGATGATCAGGCCCTGATTAGTAGGTAGATTGCTGGGGTCCGTCCTAAAAATTACGAGTGAGCATATATGCCTATTTCATACGTACCTTGATTAAGTGTATGCCCCTGGATTTTTTTTTACCATGCCTCTTTACTCAAAATAGAGATGAAAGTTATTGGAAACGGTAATTTTTAAACTTATTCTAAGGTATATAAACCATAAAGTGTTTTTTACGAAGCATTTAAAAAGAATATATTTCCGCACCAATACGCGAAATCGCGATGCTCTCTTACTAAATTTAGGGGAACGTTTTGTGTAATTTTAGCTATTGCTAATAAATTTCTGAACGTCCGTTTTATATTTGAAATTAAATATCACAGGGATGTAATCAAAATCCCGGATTACTTCCGATTTAAAATATATATACACATCTTTTAAAGCCTATAGTAGCTGCATGTATGACAAAAAATTGCAGTTTTAAGCAGAATTTGATCTGATTTTGGAAATAAAAATTCACATATTTTAAGACATAGTCCAAGTTCTTTAATTAGAATATTCTTTTGTGATATCATGAATCTGGTATGCTTTTAATAGCCAGCAAAAAGTACGGCTAAATTTGGAGAAATACTATCTCCTGTCTAACAATGGCTAAGCCTAAAAGGTAAAGTTAAACGGTTGGGGTTGATCAAATTTTAGAAATTTTTTCATTGAAGTTGGTTGCAAATACTTTATTTACATTCTTAGCTAAATATTACAGTTATAAATTGCTATCTTTGTACAAATCAGGGTGGTAACAGAACAGGAATTCAGGGAATTTCACTCTTCTGGACAACTCTGGGAATTTCGTACAATTACTCTTTAATCAGGGAATTTTTTTAAATATTTGAGTTTCTTTTCTCGCATTCCCTGTGCGGGTGCGGACATCTATCACGGATCGCGTCACATGAAGTGGATGCCGTTAAGTCAGCGCCGTATTGTTAGAAAAAAATCCTCTAACTTCAATCTGACTGCATCCTTTAGAGACATGATTATTTTCTTCTTGCCTCGCGTTTTTTATCATCAGAATATATTAGAACTCAAATTATTTACATATTATTTATGTTAGATTTTTAGTTTCCTTATGACTTAGAAGCGTGGCCGCCAGTAGCCTTTCGGTTAAAAAAATCTTCTAATTTTAATCTAACTGCATCCTTTACAGATACGATTATTTTTCTTCTTGACTTGGATATTGTGTCAACAGAATATATTATAGCCCTAAATTCCTTAATATTTAAAATTGATTCCATCGGATTTTTTCGTTTTTTTTAACCGTTTTAGCGCTGCGTTACAGTTTTGCAACAATCCTAAAAGCATTCATAAGCAAAAATGCTTAGATCCTGTACTTGATTTTTTTTTTTTTGTACTTTTATTTTGACATTTTATTGAACACAATTAACTGAAAGTGATGTGTGTGAATTCTTTTAATTAATGTTTTCCATTCTTTTTCGTGCTCTAAAAATGCTTGTTTTGATTTTTAGTGTAAATTTATTTTGGAGTAATTATGCTTAGACTATTTAAAATTACATTTATTTATAAAATTTGTATATTTTTAAATTAGCCATTATTTTCTGTTTCGTTTTTTGAATGATAACATCAACAGAGAGACATCAGGGAATTTTCTGGCAATCAGTGAAGTGTCAGGGAATTTTGTTTCTTGAATTCTGTAGCCACCCTGCAAATGAATATTTTATGAAAATCTTACTAAATGTAGATGTTTTTCTTTATATTCAATAATTTTCTTTTAATCACATTCCAACAGAGGTGGGACTGGAGCATTTTTAATTGATATTTTAGTATTTTAATATCATTTAACTTTTGAGTTTTAAAATATTTTCTGAAGAAGTTTTTAATTCCTGCCCTTTTGAGCATCATTGTTAAAATTTTGAAATCATTGTTAATTTAAATGTATTCATTGTGGTAGAAAAATAAAATAATGTAGAAATTATGGCAGAAAACCAGTTACGAAATTTTGCAATTTGCTTTAAAAGTACCCTCGGAAACAGGAGATTATTAAAAATATGCATAATTTATATTGCACTTCAAGAATTTAAACTACATTTAGTAAAACTATAACTATATCTCAAAATGATTGGTTATAATCATAAGGAATTAAAAGAAATTTCATTCATGAATTTTAATATGCATTAAAATTTTATTTTCATTCAATTTCTCCCCATCGTATAAATCACAAAGAAAATTGAGGTCCTTAAAAAGTCCTTATTTTTTATTTTGAAAATCTGTATGAACCATGTAATTGCTACGCTCATCACATGTATTGAATTTATGTAAGGATGGTTTACATTAAAAGGACAAGTGTTGTATATCCAAACCCACAACATATATCTTGGGTGCTGAAGCACTCCTTATATATACAACACTTCATTCTGATTGAACTGTGCTTTTGCTGAAAAGCAGTGTAACATTTTTAAGTTAAATGAAATGGTTTTGTCGAATTCGAGTACTTTTACAAACGACAAAATAAGCAGACTTTATAGTTAGGCACCTTTTAGACAAGTCAATTTTATGTGTAGGAAAAACCATTGCTTTAGCTCTGTAGTTTCTTAATAGAAATTTGCCATAGAGCATTATTTTCAGGGTTAAAATTGAAACTTTATGTACACAAAATGACTGAAACCTGTTATAATAAATGGATCTTCATAAAATGTTGCATACACAAAACACATAGGAAAATGATACCTGAATGGGAAAAATGGACATCAGTTACAAGTCATATTTAGCACCATTTAGAAAAATTTGGGCTATTTTATACTTCGTTAAGAAATTATTTTCTTTCTCGCGTGATCTCATTATTAAGATCTGTTCTTTACTACAGTCTTCAGATGACCCTAATAAAAAGAGCTTTAATTATTAACACTGTAATTTATACTTTGGCTTCTTTCACAATGCAAGTAAAAAATAACTATTCTGTGCTATACTGGCAAAGCTATGCAGATATCTGGGTACCCATCTTTTAAGAAACCAGCTTTATTTTAAACACTACACCTCTATTTATTTATTTTTTTTGCCTTGATCTATACCTGTACAGAAAACCAAAAATATAGTTCTGGGGAAAGACGGGTCAAATTCGCCCTGAAAAAATTGAAAACCCCAAAAGATCTATGGATTTTCCTCCAATCCCGCTGAATCTTTATAAGAGCAAAAGTAAATGGTAAATACTTATAATCTTGAACGTCATTTTTCTCCCACTAATCTTATGCTTTTATTTGCATATTATACTTTTGACTTGGAACACAAGCCAATGCCAGAACCAAAGCTTTCGTAATTTATTTCCAGGAGTCGCATTCGCCCTAAAATTCCTAATAACTTAAATTTGAAAAAATTAAAAATCCCGAAAATTTCTCGATTTTTTTTTTTCCAAAATTCGCAAAAACTAGGGGTGTGGAAGACAGAAACGGTCTGTAGGCAACAGACAGACCCCTCTGTTCCTCCCGAAAGACAACAGGTGAGGTAGGAAGAAGGGAGGGAATTGTCCGCCAAAAGAAGAAGGGGGGGGGGGAGGTTTTTCAGCTCCAATTCCTGGAAAGTCTCCCCGAAAATCAGGATTTTCAACATAGAACCGGACAATTTCACTGCATTTTACTATGAAATTTGGGGAGGATTGGATAGTTTTAGTTTGGTTTTTAATTTTCTACTGCTTTGTCTACAATCTAAAAATTTGGGGAGGAATACCCATATCCCTTCCTCCTGGTTACGCGCATGTTAGGAGTTGTAATTGGAGCCAGGAATATTCTCTACATTACTATACAACAAATCTCTCTATATATAAGGCAAAACCCTCACTCACTCATCACTAATTTTCCCACATGTCCACATCTCTGAAAATTGGTACAAATATCAACAATGGTAAGCATAGAAAAAGTAAGCTATTCCGATCTCGATTAACACACTTTAATGGGTTAAACGTTCCAAACGAGGGATATTCGAATGTCCCACTTCCCATTCGGTCACAACTCTGAAAATTAGACCAAATATTAACAATGGTAAATATAGAAAAAGTAAGCTATTTCGATCTCGATTAACCAGCTTTAATGGGTCGAAAAGGGGTTAAACGTCTCAAACGAGGGATATTCGAATATCCCACTTCTCATTTGGTCACAACTTTGAAAATTGGTGCAAATGGCAACAAAGACAAATATAGAAAAAGTAAGCTATTCCGATCTCGATTAACCCACTTTAAGGGATCGAAAAGGAGTTAAACATTCCAAACGAGGAATAGTCCAATGTCCTTACTTCCCATTTGGTCACAATTGTGAAAATTAACTGATACAAATGTCAACAAACTTAGAAAAATTTAGCTATTCCAATCTCGATTAACCCACTTTAAGTGTTGGTAAAGGGGTTAAACATTCCAAACGAGGGATATTCGAATGTCCCACTTCCCATATGGTCACAACTCTGAAAATTGGTACAAATGTCAACAATGGTAAACATAGAAAAAGTAAACTATTCTGATCTCGATTAACCCTCTTTAAGAGGTGGAAAAGGGGCTAAGCATTCCAAACGAGGTATATTCGAATGTCCCACTTCTCATTTGGTAACAATTCTGAAAACTGGTACAACGTCAACAAACGTAGATAAACTAAGCTATTCCAATCTCGATTAACCCACTTTAAGTAGTGGAAAAGGGGTTAAATGTTTTGAACGAGGGATATTCAAATGCCCCATTTTCCACATGGTCACAACATTGAAAATTTTTCAAATGACAAAAAAGCCAAACATAAAAAAAGTAAGCTATTCCGATCACGATTAACCCTCATTAAGGGGTTAAAAGTTCCAAACGAGAGATATCCGAATGATCCACTTCCGATGTTATCACAGTTCTGATATTGGGTGCAAATGTTAACATAGGGAAAATATATTAAAAATTAGTTATTAGTTAAAATTATTAAAAAGATCCAAAGGGTTCTAAACGAGGGATATTCAAATGTCTCACTTCCAATATATTCTCAATTATTAATTTTGGGGAAAATGTCAACAAAGGAAAGTTCTTATTTTGATCATTCAAATTGACGGGATCGAAATGGAAGTATAAGCGTCTGAAGTGTAGTATAAATGAATGTCTTTTGATTGCTAAAATGCACATGGTAAAATTTCGTAGCGCAGCACGGTTATTCAGCTATAAATATAGTACTATATAAAAATCAAATCGTTTTCATTTTATAGCGGAAAAAATACCTATTTTTTAAAAAAAACTAATAGGAGTGTGGAACATCTTACAACTTTCAATTACGCTATAATACTGACGTGGATTTGTGCCATTTATTGTGTTTATATTTTCATCATTCATTTAGCAAAAATTAGCCTCTTTGGCGATAATACTTGTTAAGGGTCTTTTAAAAAAATATCCGCTTAAATGATGATTTTGGCGATATATACTTTTCGATAGTTCTTATATTATCCTTTCTTATAAGTGAAACTGATGAGAGCAGGGCCTGATTTACCATTAGGCCCGGGCCTAGGGCCCCCAAATTTTGAAAGTTTTCTGAAAAATTGAAATATAATGGTCTTTTTATGGGAAGTACTGAACAAAAATAATAAAAATTTTTTAGTTACACATCCGCAAATTCCATATTTTTTATAGTCACAGATAGTTAAGTTAGATAGATTAACCTTATAAAACCTAATTAAGCAAATCTTTCCGGTTCTGCCAATCATATACAACTTCTTCATATGTACACGGAGACAAGGGCTTTAAGACCGCCGTTCTCCTTCTCGCCTCTTGTAAAGAGATGTTCACCAACCAACCATATATACAACTTATTATGAAATGAAAGAGTATTTGTGATTAGTTGGTTTGCAGGCTCTTCTGTGGACTTTTTTGACCCTCCTTTTTTGAGAGATCGTGGAAACAAAGGAAAGGTTACTTTGTATTATTTACAATTATTGTTATAAAATTAAGTAATCTTTATTATTATATAATTTGTGGACCCTGTGGTAAAATGTAAGTTTAAAATACAGGAAAGTGTGCTTTAAAATCAGTGTTCATGGGGGGGGGGGGGGTCTTGATTAATTCAAAGGTTTTGAGCAAATCAAGATCATATACTAATTATAACAAAAAAAATCGTGTGAAAGTAAACTATGAGTTTTAATTGTAAAAAGTTAGTCTTAACGAATGTAACTTGATCTGGTAATATTGTGACTTAAGGAAATAAATATTTGCTATTGGGGCCCCTCTCTGAATATTGGGAATACAGTAAAAAAATTTCTAACTCAGGCCATGGATGAGAGAAGAAAAAATTATTATTGATGAGGTATGCTCAAGCAGGAAAGAGAACTCCGTGTTAAAGGCATTCGTTTTTCAGCTTTTTACGCCATTAAAGCATTTTTAATGGAATTTAGGAGGTGGGGATGTTTAGAACACCTTAAGAGGTATTACTACAGCGATTTTTATCGCAATCGTTAGAGCAGTTTTTTAGAAATCATTGATAAACATGATTTTTTCAATGGCAGCTACTTTATGTACATGCGCGATTTTGATAAAAACCTTAATGGTAGGTTCCATGGCCACCACCAACCCGCCAATCAAATTTGAACGTCGTAAGTTGAATTATATGGGAGATATGCTGATCACATACACACATTTTTTCTAGACCACTATTTTGAAATCAGGATGTTCCAAAACAAAAACAAAATGCAAAAAAATGCAAAAAATATTTTTTTTTTATTTTTTTATTTACCCGAAACTATTGAAACTTGCTTTACTTTCATTACCCTATGTATACATATAGGTAATTGAAAGTAAAAATAGTTGTTCTTAAAAATTTTTGGATTTATGTGGCAGGTCTTAACGTTATTCAATCGGGTTAAAACTTTGGCAATTTCATTTTTGCACTAATTGGCAAATTTTTAGGGGTCTCCCGTCTTGTATAAAAAATGTCCAAGTATAAAAATGCGTGACTTCCATGTGATTGTGTAAATGCTTCTCAAATATAGACATGAATAAAATATCGTTAGTTGGTTGTTTTCAGATTATCTGGCGCCGTCAGCAACACGAGGGCTATAATGCACCGAAACATTCGTCATTTGACAAGTCAACATACATTTACAAACACCCATGCCTAACACGGGACTCGAACCCGCAACCTCGCGGTCTAGAGGCTAGCACGCTAACCACTATACCGTTTGGTCGGCCATTTACGTTAGTTAATTGAACAATTAAAAATAAATATTACATATAAATTTCAATAAAATTAAGGACTTACCATGAACGATATCATATAGGATTTCGCTTGAGGGTTTTAAAGTGTTTAATTTAGGGACATTATTTTAATGCCGTATGTTTTTTTTATTAAGTGGTTGTTATACTCATATATCCATACTCGGTTTAGGATTTTCAATATTTAGATTAGAACTGATAAGGACTTTAAGGGATTTTTTTTTTTTTTTAATTTTTTTCTTTTTCTTTTTATGAGTCGCTAATTTTTTGGAGGATACTGAAGTATTTTGAAAATTTATATTTTAAATATACCTTATTTATAAATAATATGCTCTAAAAAATCTTAACCAAATGACAACCAATTCCCTCAGCACATTTATTAATTATTTTTAAATCTCATTTAAACAATTAGTTTTAAACTATTTTGAATCTTAATGTAATTACGTTTTTGTATTGTATTTTTGAATCTTAATGAATTTGGTAACTTAATGGATTATTCATCGTTAACTGACATGAATGAGAAGACCCTTTTCAATCTGTCCCACCTAGAGAGTCCCCAATGGTTTAAGTTTTACATACCCATGATGATGCATAGTATATCTTCTTTATTACGTAAAGGGTTTGGAGTTTATGTCTTGTCTGATTTTCATCTGTACAACTCAACTCATCATATCTCATATTCTCAACGAAATCAACAATCTCACGTTTGGTAAGTGTGTAAATTTCATCTTTCTTGATCTAATTACTGCTAGTTATTAAGGTAAATATATTTGTATTAAAGTAATTCTTAATAATATTGTTTTACAGCTATCATATAATTTTTGAACGTGAACATTTTATAGCTTATAACGTAAGATTCTTACTCCAGTTTTGAATGTGTTGATATTTTGCAACCTTCCGTAATTCAAAATAATATTATAAAATGTTAAACTTTAAAAAAAAATATTTGTACTTTAATAGTTTGGTTATCCTATAATAATATTTTTTTACTTTTAAATCATAACCTTTTGTGTAGTCCTGTTCATTCAGTAATAATAATCTTAGTCAGTTTTAAAAATATTAGCTTGCCGAATTTTAAAATGTTTTGGTATAAATATTTGTAATTTGATTAAACGTTATTTTGTTAAAAGCCTTCAAACTTAACAACTGAGCGATTCAAATCGACTTTCAAATACTTGTTACTCAAATGCTCATCTTCAACATATCAGTTAACACGTGGTTAGAAAGATAATTTGATTTTGTAACTATTACATTTTCACCTCACCCAAACTGATGACCGGTAAGCAGAATTCTCGCCTAAGTTTTAAGATATCTAGGGTTCAAACCACGCTGGTGTTCTACGTTTCATTTTAAAGTTAGGTTGTCAAGACGGCAATTGTCGGTCTCCTAGTGAAGTGCTAAGTGAATTATCCGGGTTTTCTCTCATGCGAGGTGAAAATGCTTTAGCTTCCTATCGTATCCCGTATCGACCATCCCAGTAAATTCCTAGTTCACGTTTATGGGTTGGCGCACTTTTGAAAAGTTGGCGACAAAGCCAGAATGTCGCCAATTCGGAATTCCAATATGAAAAATTGAGAAACGAACCAGCTCCATGATTTGTGGTATAGAAAGGTTGAATTCAAAGCACGTCAATAAAAAAAATGGGGTTGCCAAATTTAGAACTGTATCGCCTACAAAACAGCGCCAAATCGGCTTGGCGATATTTTAACGTCAACTAGGAATAGACCGCTGTATGTTATTTTTTTCCTTTCAAATGTGTAATGCCTTATTTTTATTGTAGTCCTTAAAACCTGAAAGGGTCAATCCTTGAACTCAGACAAAATGGGCAGGGAGGACAGAGCAACATGGAAAAGCAACTACTTTCTTAAGTTAGTGGTAAGTATACACTTTATTTGGTAGAATTAATGTTAAATCAGTCGGAACGCAAACTCTCTTTGTTTAGCTTTTGAATTTTGTTTGAAAATTTTCTTTTTTTTTTATTTATAATTTGTATATAAGATTTCACGGTACAAATGTAGTATAGGATATTTCTTTGGTGTAATTTTATTTGAAATTTTTTTTTAAAGATAAATGCTGTTTCTGGTAACGGGCTTTATTTTAAGTTAAATTTTAATTTAGTTTCTTATTTTAATTTTATTTCAGTTACTATGTTTTTAATTTTGGCGAAATTTCTTAACGTAAAATGCAAAATATTGCTTAGTGTCCTATTCTACATCTGTTCCGATTTCACTAATCATAATTCATTATTTTTGTATTTTTAAGTAAAAAAATTTACAGTGGGCTTTGATTTTATAGCTGTATCAATTACCAAACAAATATTTTCATTCAAGTCAAACTTGTAGTTTTTTACTAGAGAATATTTAAAGTAGAGGTGTTAAACATTGCACAACTTAAAATTATACTTTAATATTACTGGACATTAGTCTTTCAACTTTTAGGCCTTTAATTGCATTTTCACGAAAACTTCGGAGTTTGAAACGTCTAGTTCACTCAATGGTATTAACGCGGCTATTTTAATCAAAATCATCAGGCGTTTTTAGAAATTGCTGAAAAACTTAAAATTTTTCAATGTCAGCTATCCTATGTGTTGTGCATGCACAATTTTGACGAAAACCTTAATGACTGGTCCCATGGCTATCACTAACCTGTATGTTAAAATTTAACATCGTAGGTCAATCCTTTTGGGAGTTATTCTGACTATCTACAGACATACTTTTTTGAACTCTGAACCTACTAAGACATGTAGAAATGCTGACATTTTTTATTTTAATACAATACTTATTTTACTCTATTACATATACAGGAAGTTAAAATTAATAATTGAAACTGGCTCTTAAATATTAAAACCATTGTTTAAGCATGGGGAAATGAATAATCTTGAATTCTGGTCTAGATGCTCTTTATTTGTGTACACTCATATCTAGAGAATTAAAAAAAAAAACTTGTAGCCCATTAGAATTAGGTCAGTGTGTTAATAGTGTTAGTAGTTGTTGTAATAGTTCACCCCAAAACGATTCTAGTCCATCTTAAAAAAATTCAATTATAAAAAAAGTCAGTGAACTTTCATTGTTCCAATTCACAAACCTGCAATTCTGTAATGCAACCAAATCCATTCTTTCAGCAACTACTAGATGAGTATCCCAAGTGCTTCATTGTGGGAGTGGACAATGTGGGCTCACGTCAGATGCAGCTCATCCGAATCTCCCTCCGTAAGCACGCTATTGTCCTCATGGGCAAGAACACCATGATCAGGAAGGCCATCCGGGGACACGTGGAGAACAACGCAGCACTGGAAAAGTAAGTGCTTGATCTTTAAATATCCTAACTTGCTCTGTACTGGTTACTTGCTCAGGATACTATGGGGTAAATATCCATAAGGATACTGATAAAATAAAGTGGAGGATTGTAACACATAAGTCAATTCTACTTGGAAAAAGAACAGTTATCTTAAAAGGTTGCAGCAGGGTTCCCACGGTCATTAAAAGTGCTTAATATTTTTGAACTTGTTTTCAAGGCCTTGAAAATGCTTTGAGGTGCTTAAAAGTCCTTGAAAATACTTAGAGGTCCTTAAAAGTCCTTAATTTTTACAGATGTTATGTGGCTAACTGCAAAATTTATAAAAATACAACTCAGACTTGCTAACTCCGCGTGACCGCTACTTATCCACACCGTATTGGAATTTTCCGACATATTTGTATTGGGCATCCATCAATTTGTAACTTTTTTGGCAGAATATACTGTATCCAAAATTTATTTATTGATATGATGCCTGAATATAAATTTTTGAAGGTCCTTGAAAACATTGATTAGGTCCTTAAAAGTCATTGATTTTCATTCTGTGATTTGAGTGGGAACCCTGTTGCAGTTCAAATGGACTCCATACGAAGCAAGAGTTTTGGAGATAAACATGAAAGTATCTATTTACGTTTGTTT
Source organism: Linyphia triangularis (assembly GCA_963978545.1). Taxonomy (NCBI): domain Eukaryota; kingdom Metazoa; phylum Arthropoda; class Arachnida; order Araneae; family Linyphiidae; genus Linyphia; species Linyphia triangularis. The sequence goes on from OZ021726.1 coordinate 9,987,861, forward strand.
ATTTTAATAATATAGATTCTACCTAGTAAAACACTGTTGTCGCAACAGAAAGATTATTCAAATACTCCTATAATTAGTTTGAGCTGCAATGAAGCCTTGTGCCAAAAAAAAATGGTTTGTTTCCTGTAACCTGAAAAATTCCAACCCTAAAGAGACTTTTTAAAAATTTCTTAATTATATGACAAAACTTTTGTTTAAACAATTAATTGGTTAAGATGTTGCAGCAATTATGTAATGAGTAGTTAAACTTGAAGAATATCATATATCTACTAACATACCTAATTTCTGTGAATACCTGGATATGTAACCCCATGATATTGACTCACAAAAAGAAATATACCTAAGTATTTTATTAATCACTGATCAATTTCAAATCTTACATTGATACTCAAATAGTATTTCTTTTTGTGTATTTGATAAAAATATTCCAAAATAATTTCCTACCCAATATTTATTGCTATGTTACAGGAAACACTTTTTTTTGCCTTGTATAATATAGCAATCCTCATGTATATTGGATGGTATCCTTTTGAATGATGTGCTCTTGCTGTTTTTATCTGGCAATCAAACAGCAAATTAAAACTGACTTTTACGATACTGTAACGAAATATAATTTGTGCCTGTGATGATGTAATTTGCGTCGTATTAGCACTGGCATTGAACAAATGCCTGCTGTTCATTAAATGCTGGTGTTATATGCTGAAAACAAGTATCTGAGGCTTATTCTTTAGTTTTGTTTAATATTTTTCTGTGACTTTTCTTTGCTTCTATTTTTTCCGCTCCTGTTTCTATTTAATTGCTTTTTTCAGCTATCGGCTCTTAAGGATTGAACCTTGTTTGTGCCAGTGATGATGTAATTTGCGTCGTATTAGCACTGGCATTGAGCAAATGCCTGCTGCTCATTAAATGCTGGTGTTATATGCTGAAAACTAGTATCTGAGGGCTTTTTTTTTTTTTTTTTTTTTTATAGTTTACGTGCCTTTTTCGCTCCTGTTTGTATTGACATGTGCTTTTTTCAATAATTAGCTTTTAGGAAGCTCATTGGCTGAGCAAAATTCTTGTTCTATTCATATTTTCTCTTCAATAAAAACGTATTGTGAATGATTCTGGTTTGTGCCAGTGATGATGTAATTTGCGTCGTATTAGCACTGGCATTGAATAAATGCCTGCTGTTCATTAAATGCTGGTGTTATATGCTGAAAACAACTATCTGAGGCTTTTCTTTAGTTCTGTTTAGTTTTTTCTGTTATTTTTTTCCCCGCTCCTGTTTGTTTACTTGCTTTTTTCAGCAATCAGCTCTTTAGGATTGAACCTGGTTTGTGCCAGTGATGATGTAATTTGCGTCGTATTAGCACTGGCATTGAGCAAATGCCTGCTGCTCATTAAATGCTGGTGTTATATGCTGAAAACTAGTGTCTGAGGCCTTTTCTCTGGTTTTTTATAGTTTATGGGGCTTTTTCTTTAGGTATCTTTAGTTTAGTTGCGTTTTTTTATTCAGCTGTTTGTATTAACATGGGGCTTTTTTCAATAATTAGCTTTTAAAAAGCTCATTGGCTGTGCAAAATTCTTTTTCTATTCATGTTTTCTCTTCAATAAAACCTATTGTGAATGATTCTGGTTTGTGCCAGTGATGATGTAATTTGCGTCGTATTAGCACTGGCATTGAGCAAATGCCTGCTGCTCATTAAATGCTGGTGTTATATGCTGAAAACTAGTGTCTGAGGCCTTTTCTCTGGTTTTTTATAGTTTATGGGGCTTTTTATTTAGGTTTCTTTAGTTTAGTTGCATTTTTTTATTCAGCTGTTTGTATTAACATGGTGCTTTTTTCAATAATTAGCTTTTAAAAAGCTCATTGGCTGTGCAAAATTCTTTTTCTATTCATGTTTTCTCTTCGATAAAACCTATTGTGAATGATTCTGGTTTGTTCCAGTGATGATGTAATTTGCGTCGTATTAGCACTTGCATTGAGCAAATGCCTGTTGCTCATTAAACGCTAGTGTTATATGCTGAAAACTAGTATCTGAGACCTTTTCTTTAGTGTTTCATGGGAATAATATCCCTCAAATAATATCCCTGAATTTCAAACTGAAGTTGATGTATAATTGCTGTTATGCGGCGGACTTCTGTCTGCTGCGAATAGTATTTGTGGCTTTGGAGCTACTTGATCTTGTGTAGTATATTCCATGCCACTGCATCATAAAACATTGATGCCTCCGGCTGTAATGGCTGTTGATGGCAGAAGTAAGATATATTCCATAACCTTCCCATAGCTTCTATGAAGCAATGATTGGGTTGGTAGACCATGTCTGATACAAAATGTATTTCTCCTCATTCTATGAAATTCATGATTGCTAGGGAGCTTGTAAGACCTTTTTGTGTTGCTTCATCTTGGATAATTGTAACAAAAATTATAATTGTTAGGTTAAATATTTTTATCATTACCAGTATGGTGGTGGTCTGCGATTGATTCCTATCAGTTGTGAACGGTACTTGGTAGCACTGTAGAAATTTTATTATCAGTACGGGTTCCCACGGTCCTTAAAAGTCCTTGAACAATGTTTGATGAAATTTTGTCTTTGATGAGGTCCTTGAACTTTTAAGGGACCACTAATAATCTCCCGATTTTTTTTTCGGCCTCTGCTTTTTTTTTTTATGTCTAAAGTAGGTAATTTTATGGTCTTTGGATTTTCTGGAAAAGGTCCTTGAATTTTTTTTCTTCAATGTGAGTGGGAACCCTGAAGTAGACTATTGTGCCATTTCGTCATGGGGTGGAAATGATTCCAGCTGTGTTGCGGGCACAAGTAATTTAGATTCCGTAACATTTCTGTAGCTTCAATGCAGCAATAACGTGTTTTAAATACCATGTCCAATACAAAAAGCAAAAGTTATACGTATTTGAAGTATTTTTCTTCTATTTAAATGTACCTACTGATTTATAAGAACTTGTCTTTTGTCAACATGAATATTTGTCATAACTACAAAGCGTAGATCAATTTATTCTGAGCTAGCAACTTTCTCACTTAAATTCAACTAATATTTTCTATTAATGAAGTTATTATTTTGTCTGGAACATGCACATGAAAGAGCAACTTGCTTATAATTTTCCCAAACTAAAGTCTGTTACTGCATATTAATTTACCTGAAAGAAATACTGCTTATTAATATATCTGTAAACGTCTGCATATTAACACTGTTTCCCCTCCCCCCCCCCCTCCTAAATGCCTTCTGCTTTTTAGAGGCTTCTGTAATATGCTGAAGATTACTTAGAAGAATTCTAATTGATGTATATGTACTGTTCTGCAGCGGGTTTGCGTCTGCTGTGAATAGTATTTGTGGCTCTGGAGCTACTTGATATTGTGTAGTATATTCCGTACCACTGCATCGTAAAACAATGATGCCTCCAGCTGTAACGGCTGTTGATGGTAAAAGTACGATATATTCCATAACCTTCCCTTAGCTTCTATGAGGCAATGATTGGGTTGGTAGACCATGTCGGATACATAGCAGAGTGACCACAGAACCTGGAAATCGGGCAAATGTCAGGGAGCTTTCTGATTCTGGAAAAATCACTGAAATGTTGGAGTTTTTTTACAATTTCACGAAAATTGGGGAAATTTTCTTTGTTCTGAAGGCCCGTTTCCCTGTTCATCTATATTTTGGCGCCATTTTCCTGGAAAATTGTGGTGGTAAAAAAGTGGTAATTTAAACTTTTCATTACCACTATAAAACTTTTTTTAAAAAAATTGGCATATTATCCCCTTAGCATAGATGTTCTATTTGATCAAGGTGTGTATACTTCTGGAAAAGTTAAGGAAAATTTGAAAAAAGTTTGCCCTAAAATCAGGGAACTTTTTTTCCTGAATTTTGTGGCCACCTTCCATAGGGATTACCAGTGTTTCTTTTAATTTTTGTGTTGCTGAGTCAGGATTGTTATTTAGTTATGTGGTGGCCTAACTGATTTCAGGTTTTGTGATTGTTTGATAATTGCTTTTATGGTTTAGATAATTTTTTATCGATTCTGTTTGAATCACTCATTTCCAGATAACTCCAAAAAGGTTTTCATTTTTGTGTGTGTGTGGTGTGATGATGAAACTTGATGAAGTTAACACCTTGTCAGAGCTAGAAATAGCTGAACCCACTGATGTTATGGTGTTAAGTAATGAATTTCACTGCTGTATGGCTGTCTGATCACACAATAATACCTACCAACCTTATTGGCATTTACTGAGGTGGATATTTCTAGCGGTGCTAATGAATGATAAAATTTGTATCTATTCTGTTTGAATCGCTCTTATTTTGTGGATAATGACAAAATGATTTTTGCAGTATATTTTCGTGTGTGGTGTGATGATGGAACTTGATGAAGTTAACACCTTGTCAGAGCTAGAAATAGCTGAACCCACTGATGTTATGGTGTTAAGTAATGAATTTCACTGCTGTATGGCTGTCTGATCACACAATAATACCTACCAACCTCATTGGCATTTACTGAGGTGGATATTTCTAGAGGTGCTAATGAATGATAAAATATGTATCTATTCTGTGTGAATCGCTCTTATTTTGTGGATAATGACAAAATGATTTTTGCAGTATATTTTCGTGTGTGGTGTGATGATGGAACTTGATGAAGTTAACACCTTGTCAGAGCTAGAAATAGCTGAACCCACTGACGTTTTGGTGTTAAGTAATGAATTCACTGCTGTTTGGCTGTCTGATCACACAATTATACCTACCAACCTTATTGGCATTTACTGAGGTGGATATTTCTAGAGGTGCTAATGAATGATAAAATATGTATCTATTCTGTGTGAATCGCTCTTATTTTGTAGATAATGACAAAATGATTTTTGAGGTATATGTTGGTGTGTGGTGTGATGATGAAACTTTATAAAGTTAACACCTTGTCAGAGCTAGAAATAGCTGAACCCACTGACGTTTTGGTGTTAAGTAATGAATTTCACTGCTGTATGGCTGTCTGATCACACAATAATACCTACCAATCTTATTTGCATTTGTTGAAGTAGATAGTTTTAAAAGGTGCTAATAAATTATGTTAGCTTTTAAACTTCAAAGTTATGGTTGTTTTTTCATTTATTACTTGCCTGGAATCTTCTAAAATCACCTTAAAACGCTAGTAAAATTTCTTAATTATTATACCTGTGATGGACACTAAAAATTTTTTAATTTCAGGGATTTTTTTTATTTTATTTTATTTTTTTAACAAATAGGAAGTTTTTCATTTACAAGTAAAACAAATTAAAAGATGATTGCTTGGAGCATAAATTCCATTATTATGCTCCTTTCGTAAGTTTAAATTCTAAATTTGTGATTATTGATAATTTATGTTGCATTTTTATTTGATGCTTAATCACTAACTCTTAATATTTTTAAAACATTTAATAACATTAATTATATTCAGTTTCTAATAATTTATAATAACATTATTCTCCAACTTAACTAACAATTGTACCGTTTTCAGGATCCTGCCCCACATCCGAGGCAATGTGGGTTTCGTGTTCACCAAGGAGGACCTGACTGAAATCAGGGACAAGATCATGGACAACAAAGTGAAGGCCCCAGCCAGGGCTGGAGCTCTTGCCCCTTGCGATGTGATCCTAGAGGCACAGAACACAGGACTGGGTCCTGAAAAAACATCTTTCTTCCAGGCCTTGCAGATCCCGACCAAGATTTCAAAGGGGACCATTGAAATTTTGGTTAGAATTTTTTTTCTTACTTAATAAAGTACGTTTGTTTTAAATCACGTCTAGTAGCTAGAAAATATTGGGGAATTTTAAAATATACCAGGGGTTGCATTCGTCCTGAAATTGTACTTATTCAAGAATTCTTTCCTAAATAAAATTAAAACCATTAAAATTTTCCGATTTTTCAACAAACCCTGTAAAAAAAACCTGATATTCGTCCAGATCAGAAAAGTGGATTAAAATTGCATGTTTATCAAAACAGTATAAAGTATAATTGTTTAATTTTATAACTGTTATTTGCTAAAAAGATTTTTAATTTTTTGAAAATTTGGAGTATTTTGCTGGTATTAAAACAAGCTTTGAAAATAAATTAGTCGGTGTTGAGAGCCTGTGTCAGTTTCAAAAGAAATATTCCTAAATGTTTTTGAATTATCCCTAAACAAATTTAAAAATTATCTATAAAATATTTAGAACTATTGCTAAAATTTTTGGGGGTTATCCTTAAAACGTTCCGGAAATTTTTCAAATGATTCCTAACATTTTTAAATTAACTCCCTGCACCTCTTGATATGATTCAAAGTGTAATAATTGTATTGTTGTCAATTTTGGACAAATTTCAGTGTTTTGCTTGGATGCTTGAGGAGGAAAGTGTGATAATCTTGATAAATTTATCAGAAGTTGCAAAATAAAATATAATTTTATTTCTTTTGATTTTTAATTTTTTCTTACTTAATAAACTGCTGCTTTGTTAACAGTTAATACAGGGTTCCCACTGTCATTAAAAGTACTTAATATTTTTGAACTCGTTTTTAAGGTCTTGAAAGTGCTTAGAAGTGCTTAATTTTTGCGGATGCTGGGTGTCCAACTGCAAAATTTATAAAATGCAACTCGGACTTGCTATCTCTTTCGTGACCGCAACTTATCCGCACTGTATTGAAATTCTCTGACATATTTATATTGCTCATGCACCAACTTGTAATTCTTTTGGTAAAATATACTTTATTAAAAATTTATGATGACTGATAACAAATTTTCAAAGGTTCTTAAAAACATTATTTGGGTCCTGAAAAGTCATTAATTTTCATTCTGTGGTTTGAGTTTGAAACCTGCAAGATCTTTTTTGAAAACAATTATGTATATATTTTGAATTTATGCACTAAACTAACAACTAGTATGCACGACTATTGAGTTCTGAGGAAGGACAACCTTGGTATTTTTTTATTATTATTTTCTGTTTTGGTGTAACTGTTTTTAGTTTTGACAATTTTTTTTGTATTCTTTTCTAGAATGAAATTCATTTGATCAAGAAAGACGACAGAGTTGGAGCTTCAGAAGCCACACTTTTGAACATGTTGAACGTTTCCCCATTCACTTATGGGTTGAAAATAAGGCAGGTGTACGACTCTGGTACCATTTTCTCTCCTGAAATTTTAGACATCACCAGCGAAGATTTGCGTGCTAAGTTTATGGAGGTAATACATAATTTAAATTCATAATAAATTAGTAGTCCTCTTTTAATTGCAAAATATAAAGAATAAATTTTATACTGTGCACTATACTTTAACTGAGCAAATTATTAGAGAAAAGGTACGATAGAACGTCAGAAAAGGTTCAATGTGGAAGATAATATTTATTTACACAAAGAATGTGGATTGATATTTGCTTTTATCACAATTTTTAGTTTATTCCTCCTAAAAAATATAAAATTAAAGCAGTATTCACAGTCACACATTATCTGAAGAAATGTTGTTAAGGTTTTAAAAGTATTTGGAGGGGGCTACTTTTAAATTAAAACAACTTCTCTCCCCCTCCCCCCAATGATCATTACTTACAGGTTTTTGCTCCTTAGCCATTATGAAAAATTCTATGTCTGTGGCTTATAGCTGGGCCCAGTCCTAGGATCGAGCCCTGTTTGTACTCTGTGTTTACTGAAATCATATGCATATGTATATCCTCTAGTTGATTGTTGGATTGTCTTGTCAGTGCACCTTTTAATTGCTTATCGGGAAGCGTCCCCTGGAAACTTCTGAATTTTTTTCTTCGATATAGTTCAAGAGGCATGCTAAAGATGTTTTTCTCTTTTTTTTTCCCACATGGTATGGGTCAATCCAAGGATTTGATCTAAACTAGTTTTAGTTCTAGGTATTGTAAGCAAATTTCATTAAATAAATCCTCCTTTTTTTATGTTCCAGGGTGTCATGAACATTGCTTCAGTATCCCTACAAATTGGATACCCCACCTTAGCATCTGTACCTCACTCCATTGTGAATGGCCTTAAAAACCTTATTGCCATTGCTTTGGAGACAGACATTGATTTTAAAGCAGCAGAAATGGTAAGATAATTCACTCATACATGTTTACTAGTTTCCGTGGTGTTTTTGTATATTTTATCATAATAGTTTTTATTACTTGTCCATTGATGTACTTATACTAAAGGACAGGATGAGTTGAGCCCACTCAATACTCTACAATGATAAGGGAACCCAGTTCCTACAGTGTATACAGTGAGCTTAACTCATCCAGTCCTCTAGTATAGTGTGGTTTTGCGGTGAACACGCTTCTACCGTGTATACATTTCCTAGAGGTTCTTGATAAGTTACATACCTGCCAACTTGTACGAATCATCCGTACAATGTACGGATTTTTACTATTTTGTACGGGTGTACGAACAGCTAAAAAAATCGTACGGATTTCACGGTACTTTTCGTTTTTTTTTTTTTTTTTTTTTTTTTAAAATATTTTTTCAAGTCACCAACAAAACCGAAACGATTTTCCAAAGCTGCCTCGTCAGTCAAAATATTTATTCACACTCCAAGATTGCGCATATGTTCAGCACTAAAGCGCGTTGGCGAGGATGCATTGTTTTCTTTTCTGTTGCCGATTAGATTTGGCAAACCAAACCACTGCTTCGATTTTTCGGGCTTTACATGTTAATAAAGAAGCAGAAAACCGAAAGTGCTTTAGTTTTTTAATTCTACCTTCTTTTGGACTGGACTCCAAAACGTAAATAATAGTACTGGACTTGCGCGTAAATAATAGCACTAAACACGGCGCCGGGGATGCACTGTTTTCATTTGTGTTGCCAACGGGACCTGGCGAACCAAACAACTATTGCGTTGCCTCAGACTTAAGGGATTAACAAAGAATCTGAAAACCAAAAGTGCTTTAGATTTTGGTTCTTCCTTCTGTTTGGACCGTACAATAATGTTGCGCGTATATAATAAAAGCACTTAAGCGCGGCGCCGGAAATTCATTGTTTTCATCTATGTTGCCGACGGGATTTGGCGAACCAAGCAACTGTTTCGTTGTCTCGAACTTTAGAGATTAATAAAGTAGAAAACTGAAAGTGCTTTAGTTTTTTTTTAATTCTTTCTTCTTTTGGACCGTACTCCAACGCTGCGCACTAAATCGCACCCCCCGCCGTTTTTAATTGTTTTGGCGGCACTCTCCGAACGACTGTTTCGTTTTCTCGGACTTTAGAGATTAAAGCACTTTCGGTTTTCAGCTTCTTTGTTAGTCTTAATTATTTATTTTAAAATATCCAAGTTAAACAATCCTGGTGTAAGATTCCAGAAAATATTAAGTTTTTTTGGAGTTTACTTCAAACCAAGCGTTTTACTTTCTAATCATCAGAAATTCAAACAAAGAAACAATTTTTGCATTCTGCTCTATCTATGCATCTGATATTAAGATTTCTCATGGAGGATTCACTGATGTCGAAGTTCATATCAATTCTAAAAAGCACAGTGACAACATCAAATGTAATAATAAGAATTCGAAAGCCTGCATAATTGATATTTGTGCGTGTGATTAAACTCTTTGAATACCACCAACTCATTGTATGTTTCACTAGAGTTTTTGTGTCATAAAGCATATTTTATTTAGGTGTAATGTAGACTAAATCTTAAACATCATCAGAGATTTCATCGTAAAGTTTAAATTTCATTTATTTTTAAATCCAAGTTATTTTTTTATTTTATAATTTCCATTTTGTGCTAAAATGTAATAATTTGTTATATTTGAGAGCAATTTAATATTAAGCAATTTTTTTTTTTTTTTTTGCATTTGTAATAGAATTACTATTATTTATATATTACATTTATAAATATTGTCGCTATTTGACTTTCCATGAGTCATAGGAATGCAAATATTTGTTCCGTAAAAATTGTACTAATTTGAAAATGCCAATGTTGGCAGGTATGAAGTTATAACATATTCTGTGCCCTAATCTCCAACTAGAACCAGGGTTGCCACGTACCTGAAAAACAGGGAAATCCTGGAATGTCAGGGAAAATGAAAATGCCTAAAAAAGGTCAGGGAAAACTAAAAATTTGATATTTTCTGGAAAAGGCGGGGAATTTCCTTCAGATTCAAGTTTTCTTCCAAGAAGTTAAGTAATTTTTTTCAGAACGCACGCCTGCGTTCTGAAAATGTGATATTTTCTTGTAACAACGTGTAAAAAGCACCTACCGAAAGCATATTAATTGAAAAATGGGTGAAAATCTTTCGCTTTTACGTCGATTTCCGTTTTTTTTTCTTTCTCCGAGATTTTTCACTTTTTTCTACAATTTATTATTTTTAATGGACTTTGAATGGCTTTGTCAGACTAAACTTGCCTAAAACACCCATCAGAAAATATTTCTAGCAGGGCCACTGTTCTGTACACACATTAGTACACAAATGTATTCTTATAGCTATTTTTGTAGTTTAAAATAAACGCTATGTATTTTCCTCTTTTTTGATATTTTGGCTGTTTTCACCCTTAAGAAAAATAAAGGGAGGTGCACAGTTTTCAACTTATACCATCTAATCAATTTATCTTCATGTGCAAGTACATAAGTGTTTTATGACACAAATCGCATACATTTTACAGTTCCGCAAAAAAGTGTTTTTCCACTTTTTTTTGCCAAAATTTTGATTAATTGATATAAATACACATTAAAATACTGAAATTTAATTTTGTTTTGCATTTTGAGTGGCAACTCTGTAGAACTTAAAGAAGGCTCATAACTGGTTTCTTCTATAGGAGTAGAAGCCTATTTAAAAAGCCTGGGGGCAGCTATTAAAATAATTTTTCTTCTGCAGTATAAAGATTTTTTATACCAGTTTACTTAATTAGTAATTCTTTAAAATTGTTAATTTCAATTGTTTTGTAAATTAAATATCTTTTAGAGTAGAAATTTGATATATCTTTTTTAGTTTTTCATTAAAAGAAATTTTGTATTTGTTCAAATAACTTAAATCTTCCATGACTTTTCCTATAAATAAAGTAACATCAATGAGTAAATCAAATAATAAATAAATTTGATACAAAAGCTCTATTTTTTGCAAATACTTTAAAAAAAGTTTAAATTTATATATATATTAATGCTACTAGTTTTATTGGGATAAATTAGATTTGCTATCCTGTATTTGTTTCACATTTCTTTTAGTTACTATTCTATTGACGTATTGTTCTGTAGCAAACTTGTGTCTGTTGTAAATAATATTTGTGGCTACAAAACTTAATTTTGGGTAGTTATGTTCCATGCCACTGCATCACATCAACAGAATTGTGATATATTGCCATAATTTATTATATTTATTAATTAATACTCAAGTGATGAATTTAGAGCATTGGGCTATGAATTAAAATGATTCCATATGCTTTAACTGATTGAGCCTTTGTAAAGGTCTTACATTATTTTAAATTCTAGCCATTATTTGTTTTATGTTTATATTACCAGATAGATTGAGAAGCATAATTAAAGATCATAATTCAACATGTTGCAATCATACTCATTAGATGTTTTTTTTTTTTTTTTTTTTTTTTTAAGTAGGCCATTAATTTTGCCAACTGGAACAGTTTTAATGCCAAAACTGTTCCAGTTGGCAAATTAAAAAACAATGACTTTTCTAAACTCTTCATCAAGGATGAAGTGGATAATTTTTTTTTTCTGTTGATTGATTTCGTTTTCTACATGTAAAGGTGTTATTTCATTTTAAATTACCAGAGTATTGACGTATGGCTACTATTCAGTGGCAGGCTTCTGTCTGCTGCGAATAGTAGTTGTGGCCCTGGAGCTACTTGATCTTGTGTAGCATATTCCATGCCACTGCATCATAAAACAACGATGCCACCAGCTGTAACGGCTGTTGATGGCAGAAATACGATATATTCCATAACCTTCCCATAGCTTCTATGAAGCAATGATTGGGTTGGTAGACCATGTCGGATACAATTTACTATATTTTGAATACCTTGCCTAGAAGTAAATAATTTTTTAACATTTTAATGAATCCTTACTAGAAAAATTTCATAAATGTAAAATATTGTTGCGGAAAGATTTAATTTTCTTCTGGTTAATCTACTTTTTTTGTAGCAACTTGTAGGCAAAGGTATAATTTATTATTTTTTTGAGCAACTCTGCTGTTGAGGAATTTAAAGGAGGGGAAATTTACCCTCATAAGTGTAATTGTGCTTATACAGAAGTTATTTTTATGTGAATTGGTATTATTTACCATTATAATACACAGGGTTTGTACCCCTCATGAAATTTGCTTTTGTTATATAAATAAGGTTTCTTATAACTCCTGAAAATTGTATTTCTACTCCTTATATTTCTTTTTATCTCCTTAAAAATAAACATCGACGGGTAAAAAAATTAGTAAAACCTTAAAACATGGAGTTTTTTTTTACTCGTTAAAACGTCTCTGAAATTCTTACTGTACTTTAGAGTCTATTGTACATACTCTTCGTCACTCAGGCCCAAAGGAAAACCTTTGGACAGTCCCTGAATGAACCATGATTCTCGACAACCAGGCGTATAGAGGGGAAATATATTTTTAGACATCTAAACTTATTACAAGAGACTTAAGACATCTTGCTTATTAAGAGACTTACTTAAGACATCTGTACTTAACTCCTGAATTTTATTATCTTAGATTGAGTATGAACCTTGATATACAGTTCTTTTAATTTGTAGATTTTGTGTTCTAGGAATATAACATTTAAGCACATGTTTGTAATTATGTGCTTAGATTTGCTTGTGTTGTAATTTACAATGTATTTCCATTTTCTGAGCAGATGCTCGCTTTTCATTAGTATCAGTGTACTATGTAAGTAAATCCCTCAATGTTATTTTGGCACATTAAACAAAAATTCTGATTATTTCAACCTGGAAATTTGATACTTCAGTATTTTGCAAAGGACTTTAACTTATAATACTGCAGTTTGAGTTAACTTAACCTCTCTTTACTCCTGCTTATTTAGGTAGTAAAAATTAAAATCGGTAATTTAAAAATTTATCTATTTTTACCTCCTCAGTTTAAATTTGATTAGGTATGTTAATAACCAGAATGTGCTTTGCAGGCTAAAGAGTACCTGAAAGATCCCTCTAAGTTTGCTGCAGCAGCTGCTCCAGTTGCGGCTGCACCTGCAGCTGGTGGAGGTGATAAGAAAAAGGAAGAAGCTAAAAAGGAAGAGTCTGAATCCGAAGATGATGACATGGGCTTTGGACTTTTTGACTAACAGCCTCATAGAAAAATAAACATCTTCTACTTTCTTATGTGTCTTGTTTGGATTTTTCCCTATTGCCTGGTTGGTGTCGTGGCATTGGCGTACATCTAAAATATTGTGGCTTTAGGGTACAATGCCGTTACGGCGCTTGGCTTTGGCGTACTTTAACACTTGCTAGGGAGAAAGAGAAGGCGTGTCACCTGTCAATTTTACTCGATCAGAAGACTTTTGGGGCGCCATTTCCCCTTTTTTGCTATGGTTGGATTTTGTAAGAAGATTTTCGAGTTATTTGAGATATCGTGGAAGACATCATATTTTATTTGAATTTTACTTTATTATTATTTTTTCCAGAAAGTCTCGCCTCCGACTTTCCATTGGTCAGATGAGAACTGAAGCCGTGCAGCATTTAGCGTACAAGGTCCAACCTTTTCGGATTCTCCACCACGGAAATAAGATATCGTTTGAAAAAAGAAGGAAGCCTAACTCCAGCAACTCCGAAAATTGTAAATGAAATTGTAAATTTTTTCAAAATATTTGAAATGGCTGGGGTTTGGACTGGAGCTTACTAGCCAAAGACGTTAATCACTACAGCTATCCAGTTACTCCGAGAAGACTATTATTTATAAGAAGTTGATAAACGCATGATTTTTCTCTTGAATAATTTCGTGTAGAATTAATTTCTAAAATATGATTTGTATTTTAATGCAAGTTATATTGATAACTTAGTACTTTTCTATTTGTATTGGAAAACTTACATTTTATTTCTTGTTAATGTTAACAATATATAATATGAACCTATATATAATGTTCTAATTTCATTATTTAGAAATGAAAGAAATTAGTATTATATATAGTATATATGAATATCACAAACGTGTATTTTAGTGTTCGTGTTGCTAAGTGCCATGCAAAAAAAGTTTCCGTACGCAATATGAAAATTAATTCTGATGTCTTCCACAACAAACTTGCAGTGAATTTTCAAAACTGAATTGTACGCAGTTGTCATGATAGCATCAATTGTTTAATTTTAGCTTGTAGCTAATCATCTTAAAATGGAGTTCTTAAATCTAGTTGGTGATTCAGTTATGAAATGAGGAATTAAATTATCCATGAAAAAAATCGGCAAAATCTTTAATTTATTGAAGTCTTGTACATTATATTATTGAAAGAACGATGAGCTTCAGAATTTTTAGGATAGATATAAATCCGGAAGATCTTCAAAGATAAAACGCGTGCATAAAAGAAATATCCTATAGTAAAGTTCAAGATAATCTGCGAATAAGTGCACCTTAAGTCACACATCACTTAAAAATTGATAAAAACATTGAAGTGACATCTCAAACGGTGAGAAATCTATAATAATAAAACAAGCTGTGGATCTATAGAAACCTACTTAAAATTGGTATAAAAGACTAGCTTACTTATTATTTGTTAATTCTTAATTATTTGACTATTGGTTCTTAAACACAGACGAAGCTTGTTTCAATGTATAGTATGAGTTGCGACCAGTGAAGAGACCATTTTATTTATCAGTATATAATGATGTATTGTCAGAAAATTATTACGTCGGAGATACGATAAGATGCTTTTTTTACTGGCAATACTTTCCCTTTAACTTGGGAAATTAAAAAAAAAAAACTAAGAACAGCTTTAAAAAAAAATCCTTTATATGCATTGTCAATTTTTATATTCATTAACACCGCGCCAATATCAAAAAAACATTTCTATCGGCGAAATGTACTAAATGTGTTTCAAAATTTATGTAACCAAACCAGTGAAACCCACAAGGGAACACTGAATATATTGGTCAGTGCCAGTATTCTTTTTTTACGTGATCCCCTGTCTATTGCCAGGAGGCATTCTCAGCCCCCAAGGACCCTTATCGGCACATCAACGTGACATTCAAAACTTAGAAGAGCGGCCATATTTGGTCACTAGTATTTGGAAAATGGACTGGTTCAGTATTTCAACCTATCCCTCTCCCACCAAAAAGAGGTCATACATTTTAAGTGTTGGCTATTGTCGCAATTTCCAGTTTTGGGTTTTTGACACTCGTTGGTTTTTGTCTCACAATGAGAAAAGTGTTTCTGGAGGAAGGGGGAGTCGAAACAGGTGCAATGATAATCTGTACCCTACAGCCACGGCGATCTTTTAGAATTACGCCAGTGCCACGTAACCGCCTGGTTTTAATAATAGAGAATATATATATTTCTTTGTTTAAAGAAAATGCGATTTTTCCCCCCTCCCTAAAATTTCTTAAATCTGATTGTATATTTAGATTGGTAATCAGTATGTGTTGCGGGGTGTGCACTTAAAAGCCAGACTTTTACGAGTCAAATTTCTTTCAAATCATATATTTATAAGGATTTAGTTTTAAGAATCTTGGGTTAGTTAAAAAAAATTTAATCTCCCAATAAATAGCTCTAAAAACACCCTGCTAAATGAAGCTGTCAATCTGAACAAATTATGAAATCTAATGCTTGCCACTAAGCAGTCTTTAAAGGTAATTAGTACTAGGCAGGATAAAGTTTTGTAGACTGATAACAAAAAATTGTAAAAATTTGTTTTTTAATTTATATTTATTCAAGTTAATGTAAATTTAGAATGCTAAGTATATATGGAACAGGTTGCACCTTTTTTTTTTTTTTACTTTAAATTAATTTGAAATACAAATATTTGGTGCGTCACTAATTTAAATTAATTTACTGCTCCGACAGTGCTCCAAAATCGCATTTTGGTACTTTCATCACTGTATATGGTATATTCGATTTGAAATTTTTAGTAAGCGTTATTTAACGTCGGCAACATTTTTGGGGTATTTGCTTTTGTCCCCTACAGAGTATAGACAGTACCATTTCGTAATTTTTTTTTAACTACACATGAAAAAATCTATTTTAGTTTATTTTGAGTATTTTTGCAATATATACTGATGCCGTATCTCTAAAAATATAGAAGTAATCACTGAACGACGTTTATGGGACATTGAATTGTATTCTTCTCTGTAGACGAATTTCTTAATTTTTCTACATCTTTAAACATATAGATGGCAGCACGAACGGTAGGTTGTTCAGTGATTCTCAACCACTGCCGCAGCACTTTAGTGTGCCGCCAAATTTTAGAAATGTATGTAGTAAAAATTATAATGCATTAACCAACATAAAAACGAAAAAAAGATCGAGACTGTTAAATGTAGAAGACGATATGAGAGTAGCATTGTCATTTTTACGACCAAATATAAATGAAATTATCAAAAAACATCAAGCTCACATTTCTCATTAAAAGTATTATTCATTTGTAATTAATCCCTTAATAAACGTACTGTTTTTGTAGTACACAGGGCGCCCAGCAGTCCTACTTTTCCTTCTTTTTAGTAGGAAAAGTCCTACTTTTTCAAAGTTTTTTTTATATAATTTATACTACGTGACAAGCCTGCACCATTTGCCCCCCATACCCTATTTTTTTTTTTTTGCGCTTGTGGTTTCCCTAAAAACTGGGTTTTGCAATCTACACACGGTCCACAACGTCTTCAAGAAAGCAGTAAATGAATTCGGGGATGGAATTGTGGATTTCGTTCTAGACTTGCACTACTTGTTTAAACAGTTCCCAGTCAGAGTTGAGGAATTAAAAGATTTGCAAGATGAACTTGGATTCAAGATTCTTAAGCTATTGAAGCTTGTTGAGTAGGTGGCTGACTCTTGGTCCTACGTTAGACAGGCTTGTCAGCCAATGGCCCGTGGTTTCTGAATATTTTTTTAAAAGGTTGGCCAAAAGAGACCTAAAGATTTCTGAAAACGCTCGTTATTTGAAGATTGAGATATGTCTGAAAAGGCCCAATACTACTTGGTGAACATACACTTCCTTCTCTTTTTGGCGAATACCCTGCAACCTTTCTTAGCTCTTTTTTAATGAGATGAACCTTTGATACATCTTGTGTATGAAAGGATGGATTCCTTAGTAAGAAAGTTGTATGGCCGTTTCTTAAAGATAATGAAATTTAAAAAAAAATTAGTCTACAAGAACTGCAGCTGTTAAAGTTTCCGGCAATAGACTTTGAACTTGACGATGATGAACTTGTAATTGGTGTTCAATCTCAACAAAAGTATTTGACAAAGGTTAAGGAAACTCTTCAAAAAGAATTGACAGTATTAATGGGAAGATGATTAAAAAATTTAGCCCAAGGATTACTAGAGAAAACCCTTTCACTTAATATTGTGATAAAAGAAGCAAGGTGTCTGAAGCCAGAAAATATATCTAAGTCTTGGTTTTTAAAAGCAGTTAAAAATCTTTCATCCAATGTTCACCTAAGCCCTCCGTTAAATGTTGACTTAATAAGGATGAGTGGAGGGTTTTGCAATGCGAGAACATTCCAAAAGACTGGTACACGTACGAAATTGACGATGAAGTATTTCCTCAATGCATCGATTACTTCTTTAACTTCTCTCTTAGGAATGATCTAGGACAGGAAAAATATTTCAAACTTACAAGATTGGTTAAAGGTTATCCTCGTGCTTCCACATGGAAATGCAGATGTGGAACGAGGGTTTTCCCAAAGATCTAACTTCTTGACAGACTCCAGAACGGGTCTTACTCAAGCTTCAATAAGTGCACTATAAACGACAAAAGATGGATTAACGGTATACAACAAGTGCAATTTAGTCCGAATTCCTTGAGAATATAAAAAATGGTGCAACAGCATATAAGTCATTTGGAAAGAATTGAAGAAGATGAGAGGATTGCAGCTGAATTAAAACAAGAAAAAGAAAGAGAACAAAAGGGAAAAGACAAGAAAGAGCTTGAAAGAGAGAAGACAGATATGGAGAAAAAAACACTTACTGCTAAGGAAGCAATTCATAAAGAAAAGTAGAAACTGAAGCAACAATTGAGATGGACACTTACAAAACATTAGCGGCCGTAGTTTCCCGAAATCTCAACCTTGCTTCTATAACCCTGAGTTCATAAGCTCTGGGTCGAGAGCTTTGACCCGGGGTTAAAAAAAACGGTAGTCTTCGGGATTTTTCAATGCGGAGCTTATGGACTCGAAGCTTATGAACTCGGAGTTGAAGGACAGCTTGCTATTGGTCTTGTGTTTATCTTGTAGTCTGTTGTCTGTAGATGTTGTCATCTCTGTTGTTTAAAAATAGATTCACTTTGGCAAAAAAAAACAAAAAAAACGAGCCCTGTACACTCCGTATGAAAAAAATCTGTTGTTGGAGTTAATCCAACAACGGATTAGCATCATCGAATGCAAAGAAACCAACAAAACTTCGTTTTGCCAGAAGAACGCGGCATTTGTCGCTGTCACGGAAGTTTTTAATGCTTCCTTAAATATCCCAACAAAACGGTCTGTAAAACAAATCCTCGAGTGGTATAAAGCTAGCAAGAAAACTGCCGGTGGCAAAGTCGCCAATTATCGTCAGAAGATGAGAGCCACCGGCAATTGCTCATCTGCAGTGGATATACCCTCCGGATTTGAAGACCGTTTAATATTCATTAATATAACCGTTTTCATTAATATTTAAATTAAGTTTTTACCTACAAACTTTGCAGGTTCTTTGTTGAAATAAACTATCCATGCAATTTCAGGCACAACAGGTAAAATATCAGAGTTTTTCATTTTCCAAAAGTAGCCAAGTAGAAATGACTGGGTGCCAAAACTGACTGATATATTCATAAAATAGAGCAGTGATTCTCAACTTTTTTTTTTGTCGCGGCACACTTTTAACGATTTCAAAATTTGGCGGCACACAAAGAAAAAGATAAGTTTAAAAGTTGTTGACTTTACCTACCTATAATATACCTATTATACATTGTGTAAAATAGTTTATGATAATTATTTGGAATGTAAAATAATATAATATGTGTGGGATTTCCCCCCCGACTCAAGCACTTCGGATCGCATTGGTTGGTAGCAGTACTACGTCACTGCGTGACGTTACTGCTTCCTGCCCGCCATTTTATTTGAATTTCATTCCACGCTATGTAACTAAATTTGTAAGACGTTTAATGAAGAGCTCTTCGGAGCGATGTACTAAATGTTCAACAATAGCTTTTTAAAGTTCCTCCTAGACACCGACCGTTAAATAAACTATGCTCATGTTAAAAAGAAGATTTTATTTCAAACTCAGCATCCCTACATATGTACTACAAAAACAACAGTACGTTTATTAAGGGATTAATTACAAATATACATTTCTAAAATTTGGCGGTATACTTTAAGAATTTGGCGGCACACAAAAGTGCCGCGGCACAGTGGTTGAGAATCGCTGAAATTGAGGCTAGGAAGTTTTCAAAACATAATGTGCAAAGCCCACATGCATCCAAAGATAAAAATTTAGTAGGCTACAAATTTCCATCGTTGTTTCCTTCGTCAGCCTGTACCGCCGTTGAAAATCCAGGTCGTAATATAGCGAAAAATAATCGACACGTAATCTTGTTTTTTTCCCCTTCTGCTCTCTAATTTCTCTAAAAACTCCGAATCCGCTAGCAATATCAAATCATTCATGTTTACTTTGCAAAGCAAGAGTCGAGACTGAAGCGCAAAACAAAACAAACGTCACAAATTTATCCTCTGCGCATGGGCAGGTTATGAAATTCAGTCTCAACTGTGCTCGGGAGGAGGGTTGACATTAGCTGAGTTTATGAACTCTAGGTTGACATAACTCGGTGTTGAAAATAGCCGACGCTAACCCTCGAGTTGAGACCGGTTTTTGAGAGGTTGAGATCTTATAACTCCGGGTTGAGAATTCGGGAAACTACGGCCGTAGTTGATGAAGCGAATGAAGGAATTACTAGGGGTGTGGAACATCGCACAACTTTCAATTACATTATATTACTGATGTGGATTTGTGTCATTTACCGTTTTTATATTTCATCATTCGTTGAGAAAAAATGGAAATTTTGGAGGTATAATTTTTCGATAATTCTTATATTATCCTTTATTATAAGTGAAACTGAGTAGAGGAGAAAAAACCCAGATCATTCATAAGCTATGTTCAAGCAAAGAGAACTCTGTGTTAAAGGCATTCGTTTTTCCACTTTTTACGCCATACACAAGTCTTTTTACGGGAATTTCGGAGGTGCGGATGTTTAGAACACCTTAAGAGGCATTAGCACAGCAATTTTTATCGAAATTGTTAGAGCCGTTTTTTTAGCAATCATTGAAAAACATGATTTTTTCAATGGCAGCTATCTTATGCGCATGCACGAATTTGACAAAAACCTTGTTGATATGTCCTTGGGCCATCACCAACCTGCTCACCAATTTTGAACATCGTTGGTCAATTTATTCGGGAGTTATGCTGACCACGTATGTTCTTAATCGTAAATAAATTCGTAAATAATCCAGGATGATGTTGTGTGTCGTATGGGTTCAATGGTACCACAGTCTTAAAATTGAAACATATGTTTATTATTGGGTAACACCGTAAAGAACGGAGCGCCTAGACGCGCGTCCGATCTAATTTAATTACGTATACAGAGAGAGAGTTACATGGGAGGGGAAGGGTTTTTATCTTCTTCCCACGCATGCGCGCAGGCAGCAGAACACTTATTCGTAATTCCCAACATACTCCCACCTTTGGAGTTTTTTTCAAATACAAAACTACAAATTACACATGATACAAACTTAAAATCAAATATCAATATAGTAAACCAATATAGAATTTACAAACAAAACATTCTTAACTACAATTAAGATATTAATGTAAGAAACACAGATACACTTTACAGACGGCAGGGTGGTTTAGAAATTCGGCCACTTCTAGTTTTCAAAATGTTGTTACTACATAATGGTTCATTGTCATCATGAATAGGACTGCCCAGTTCTAGTCTATACAGTCTTAGGACGGGCCTCAACAGTTCAGTAGAGTCCGTTTTGATTCGAGCAAGCCTCGTATGGCCGTCTTTGCCTGGCATTAATTGCAACACTCTAGCCAAATTCCTATAGATACGTTTTCTGTTCGTATCTTCTAATAAAACAATATCACCGACAGAAATTGGGTTTCTAATTTGTTTTTTAAGAGATTGTTGACACAACTGTCCTAAATACTCGGATCGAAATCTCGATCGAAGTAATTCACGTATTTTTTGTACGCTTACTTAATTGAGCGTGATCTACCTCATCAATGTCTGGGACACCTGACGTTGTTAATTCATGCAAAAACATGGATGGCGTCAAAGGAGAAACTGTGTCAATATCTTCGGACACATAAGTTAGAGGTCTGGTGTTTATAACTCGCTCACAATCACACAAAATAGTAAGCAACTCTTCATAATTAAGTGATGCACGTCCCAATATTTTTCTTAATATTTGCTTAACCATTCGGACAAGTCGCTCCCACCATCCGCCCCACCAAGCAGCGGAAGGAGGGTTAAACTTCCATTAAATTTTATGGTTGGTTGGTTGGTTGTATTCAGATTATCTGGCGCCGTCAGCAACACGAGGGCTATAATGCGCCGAAACATTTCGTCATTTAACAAACCAACATACATTTACAAACACCCATGCCTACACGGGACTCGAACCCGCAACCTCGCGGTCTAGAAGCCAGCACGCTAACCACTATACCGTTTGGTCGGCTTGAATTTTATGCTCTATGGCTTGTGAACTAACATGATTCCAATCAATGGCGTTCAAAACTCTACTAGCACCTAAAAAATTCGAACCGTTATCCGAATATACTATTTTCGGACGGCAACGACGAGCGATGAAACGTCTTAGTGATTGTAGGAATGCCTCAGTAGACAAAAGAGTAACCAACTCAAGATGAATCGCGCGATATACTGCACAGGTGTATAAAACAATATATGCTTTTTGTCCGCCTTTAAGGTAAAGAGGACCAGCCAAGTCGACTCCTACAATTTCGAAAATTGCTGCATCGCGCACTCTGTCCGCAGGTAAAACTCCACGTTGAGCCTCACCTCGGTCACTTGTAAAACGCTGACACTTAACACATTTTTTGATACAATCACGAATTGTTTTACGAGCTTTCAAGATAAAAAAATTTTCGCGTAAATTTGACATTAACATAGAAGTGCCTGCATGCATAAAATCCTTATGTACACTAATAATCAGCAATTTCACAACGGGCTGCTTTGAAGGCAAGATAATAGGATACTTAAAATCCCGTGTATCCTCTCTAAATACAATATTAGTTTTAGCTCTCAACAATCCATCATCGTCTAACACTGGTTTGAGATTTTTTAGTTTAGGATCAGAGCAACCCGTGAATGACTCTTGCTGAATGAGTTTAAACAAATATTTTTCTCCTCTATCTATTTCATTTAAAGACAAATATTTCTCACAGTTATTATTAATTTTCTTTGACTTGTCATAAAACCTTAAAATCCATGCAATCATTCTCACTATCTTTTTATACGAAGAAAAATATTTATAATACCAATTTAAATCATCCACAGATTTGGTCAAATTCGTAACAACTGTTTAAAGCATTTCTGAATTAACTATGCATTCATCTGGGTTTTCATTTGACTTAGGCCAATTTTCCTCACTTAGAAGAAGCCAATCTGGTCCTTCCCACCAACGCCGTTCGATTAATTGTTCCACTGAACAACCCCTGGATGCTAAATCCGCCGGATTGGCTATTCCAGGAACATATTTCCATGCCAAAGGAGAAGTTAAAGATTGGATTTCTTTAACCCGATTTTGGACAAAAATTCCCCAATTTAAATTACGTTTAATCCAACTTAGAGCCGTGGAGGAATCAGTCCAACAGTGGATTGCTATCTCTGAAAGATAGAGATCACTTAAAATCGAATTTAAAAGCCTAGCTCCTATGGAACAAGCCAAAAGTTCCAAACGAGGAATAGTGGTTGGTTTTAGAGGGGCAACTCTACTACGTGCACTTAATAAATTGACCTTAACCTGTTCATTTAATTCAATGCGCAAAAATATGCAACAACCATATGCTAATTGACTTGCATCGCAAAATAAGTGACAACTTAGTAATTGATTACCCGGTTCAATATTCAACTACCTGGGTATCCGTATATTCGTAAGAAAATGCAACTGAGCAAGCCATGTCTTAAATTTTTTAGCTAAATTCTCGGGGATTATATCATCCCATTTAAGCTTTAACTCCCAGGTTTTTTGTAGAATAATTTTTGGTATTAATAATACGGGTGCGGTAAATCCTATTACATCAAAATCTTGATGAGCTTTAGACAATACAAGTCGTTTCGTAATTTGCCCGTGTATCTCGGATACTGGGTCAATTTTTCAAGAAAGAGTATCTTTATCCATGTCCCATAACATACCTAAAACAGTGACCTCATCCTAATGTGCTGACTGATCCAACACCGTAAGAGGAACATTGGATTGCCCCCCTCGTAAATTGAAATGTCCTTTAGACATAATTATTTGAGACTCTTTTATAAATCTATCCATATCCACTTCAGAGTTAAGACTCGTCAAACAATTATCCACGTAAAAAGAGGGTCGTAAAATTTCAGCCGATTATCTTAAATCATCGGAAACCGTATTCAAATGATAGCGTAAAGTAGCTGCCAATAGATATGGACTGGAGGTTAAACCGAACGCTACACGTTTATGCCGATATGTTACCAGTTGGTCAAAATTGTCCTTCTCCCACCATAAGAATCGTAAAAAATCTCTATCGCTCTCTTGAATTCTGATCATACAAAAAGCTCGTTGTATATCACTAGAGACTGCACATTTATATTCTCTAAACCTATTAAGAATAGAAGGAATTTGGGAAATAAAATTTGGACCCGTAGCTAAACAATCATTCAGTGACAAAGAGTTAATTGTTTTCGCAGACGCATTAAAAACTGGTCTAACTTTCGTAGTGGCATTATCCTTAAAAATCGGTCTGTGAGGTAAATAATGTTTCCCACTTAAATTTGCATCAAAATGTTGATCAGTCACTTGTTCAATAATACCAAGTGTTCTTAATCGTAAATAAACTCTTAAATTATCCAGGATGATGTTGTGTGTCGTATGGGTTCAACGGTACCAAACACGTAAAAATGAAACATATATTTATTATTGGGTAACACCGTAAAGAACGGAGCGCCTAGACGCGCGTCCGATCTATTTTAATTACGTTTACAGAGAGAGAGAGTTACATGGGAGGGGAAGGGGTTTTATCTTCTTCCCACGCATGCGCGCAGGCAGCAGAACACTTATTCGTAATTCCCAACATACTCCCACCTTTGGAGTTTTTTTCCAAATACAAAACTACAAATTGCACATAATACAAACTTAAATCAAATATTAATACAGTAAACCAATATAGCATTTACAAACAAAACATGCTTAACTACAATTAAGATATTAATATAAGAAACACAGATACACTTTACAGACGGCAGGGTGGTTTAGAAATTCGGTCACTTCTAGTTTTCAAAATGTTGTTACTTAACACATTTTTTGATACAATCACGAATTGTTTTACGAGCTTTCAAGATCCAAAATTTTTCGCGTAAATTTGACATTAACATAGAAGTGCCTGCATGCATATAATCCTTATGTACACTAATAATCAGCAATTTCACAACGGGGTGCTTTGAAGGCAAGATAATAGGATATTTAAATTCCCGTGTATCCTCTCTAAATACAATATTAGTTTTAGCTCTCAACAATCCATCATCGTCTAACACTGGTTTGAGATTTTTTAGTTTAGGATCAGAGCAACCCGTGAATGACTCTTGCTGAATGAGTTTAAACAAATATTTTTCTCCTCTATCTATTTCATTTAAAGACAAATATTTCTCACAGTTATTATTAATTTTCTTTGACTTGTCATAAAACCTTAAAATCCATGCAATCATTCTCACTATCTTTTTATACGAAGAAAAATATTTATAATACCAATTTAAATCATCCACAGATTTGGTCAAATTCGTAACAACTGTTTAAAGCATTTCTGAATTAACTATGCATTCATCTGGGTTTTCATTTGACTTAGGCCAATTTTCCTCACTTAGAAGAAGCCAATCTGGTCCTTCCCACCAACGCCGTTCGATTAATTGTTCCACTGAACAACCCCTGGATGCTAAATCCGCCGGATTGGCTATTCCAGGAACATATTTCCATGCCAAAGGAGAAGTTAAAGATTGGATTTCTTTAACCCGATTTTGGACAAAAATTCCCCAATTTAAATTACGTTTAATCCAACTTAGAGCCGTGGAGGAATCAGTCCAACAGTGGATTGCTATCTCTGAAAGATAGAGATCACTTAAAATCGAATTTAAAAGCCTAGCTCCTATGGAACAAGCCAAAAGTTCCAAACGAGGAATAGTG
Source organism: Linyphia triangularis (assembly GCA_963978545.1). Lineage (NCBI taxonomy): Eukaryota > Metazoa > Arthropoda > Arachnida > Araneae > Linyphiidae > Linyphia > Linyphia triangularis. The sequence goes on from OZ021726.1 coordinate 10,013,344, forward strand.
GTTGGTTTTAGAGGGGCAACTCTACTACGTGCACTTAATAAATTGACCTTAACCTGTTCATTTAATTCAATGCGCAAAAATATGCAACAACCATATGCTAATTGACTTGCATCGCAAAATAAGTGACAACTTAGTAATTGATTACCCGGTTCAATATTCAACTACCTGGGTATCCGTATATTCGTAAGAAAATGCAACTGAGCAAGCCATGTCTTAAATTTTTTAGCTAAATTCTCGGGGATTATATCATCCCATTTAAGCTTTAACTCCCAGGTTTTTTGTAGAATAATTTTTGGTATTAATAATACGGGTGCGGTAAATCCTATTACATCAAAATCTTGATGAGCTTTAGACAATACAAGTCGTTTCGTAATTTGCCCGTGTATCTCGGATACTGGGTCAATTTTTCAAGAAAGAGTATCTTTATCCATGTCCCATAACATACCTAAAACAGTGACCTCATCCTAATGTGCTGACTGATCCAACACCGTAAGAGGAACATTGGATTGCCCCCCTCGTAAATTGAAATGTCCTTTAGACATAATTATTTGAGACTCTTTTATAAATCTATCCATATCCACTTCAGAGTTAAGACTCGTCAAACAATTATCCACGTAAAAAGAGGGTCGTAAAATTTCAGCCGATTATCTTAAATCATCGGAAACCGTATTCAAATGATAGCGTAAAGTAGCTGCCAATAGATATGGACTGGAGGTTAAACCGAACGCTACACGTTTATGCCGATATGTTACCAGTTGGTCAAAATTGTCCTTCTCCCACCATAAGAATCGTAAAAAATCTCTATCGCTCTCTTGAATTCTGATCATACAAAAAGCTCGTTGTATATCACTAGAGACTGCACATTTATATTCTCTAAACCTATTAAGAATAGAAGGAATTTGGGAAATAAAATTTGGACCCGTAGCTAAACAATCATTCAGTGACAAAGAGTTAATTGTTTTCGCAGACGCATTAAAAACTGGTCTAACTTTCGTAGTGGCATTATCCTTAAAAATCGGTCTGTGAGGTAAATAATGTTTCCCACTTAAATTTGCATCAAAATGTTGATCAGTCACTTGTTCAATAATACCAAGTGTTCTTAATCGTAAATAAACTCTTAAATTATCCAGGATGATGTTGTGTGTCGTATGGGTTCAACGGTACCAAACACGTAAAAATGAAACATATATTTATTATTGGGTAACACCGTAAAGAACGGAGCGCCTAGACGCGCGTCCGATCTATTTTAATTACGTTTACAGAGAGAGAGAGTTACATGGGAGGGGAAGGGGTTTTATCTTCTTCCCACGCATGCGCGCAGGCAGCAGAACACTTATTCGTAATTCCCAACATACTCCCACCTTTGGAGTTTTTTTCCAAATACAAAACTACAAATTGCACATAATACAAACTTAAATCAAATATTAATACAGTAAACCAATATAGCATTTACAAACAAAACATGCTTAACTACAATTAAGATATTAATATAAGAAACACAGATACACTTTACAGACGGCAGGGTGGTTTAGAAATTCGGTCACTTCTAGTTTTCAAAATGTTGTTACTTAACACATTTTTTGATACAATCACGAATTGTTTTACGAGCTTTCAAGATCCAAAATTTTTCGCGTAAATTTGACATTAACATAGAAGTGCCTGCATGCATATAATCCTTATGTACACTAATAATCAGCAATTTCACAACGGGGTGCTTTGAAGGCAAGATAATAGGATATTTAAATTCCCGTGTATCCTCTCTAAATACAATATTAGTTTTAGCTCTCAACAATCCATCATCGTCTAACACTGGTTTGAGATTTTTTAGTTTAGGATCAGAGCAACCCGTGAATGACTCTTGCTGAATGAGTTTAAACAAATATTTTTCTCCTCTATCTATCTCATTCAAAGACAAATATTTCTTACAGTTATTATTAATTTTCTTTGACTTATCATAAAACCTTAAAATCCATGCAATCATTCTTACTATCTTTTTATAAGAAGAAAAATATTTATAATACCAATTTAAATCATCCACAGATTTGGTCAAATTCGTAACAACTGTTTTACGCATTTCTGAATTAACTAAGCATTCATCTGGGTTTTCATTTGACTTAGGCCAATTTTCCTCACTTAGAAGAAGCCAATCTGGTCCCTCCCACCAACGCCGTTCGATTAATTGTTCCACTGAACAACCCCTGGATGCTAAATCCGCCGGATTGGCTATTCCAGGGACATGTTTCCATGCCAAAGGAGAAGTTAAAGATTGGATTTCTTTAACCCTATTTTGGACAAAAATTCCCCAATTTAAATTACGTTTAATCCAACTTAGAGCCGTGGAGGAATCAGTCCAACAGTGGATTGCTATCTCTGAAAGATGGAGATCACTTAAAATCGAATTTAAAAGCCTAGCTCCTATGGAACAAGCCAAAAGTTCCAAACGAGGAATAGTGGTTGGTTTTAGAGGGGCAACTCTACTACGTGCACTTAATAAATTAACCTTAACCTGTTCATTTAATTCAATGCGCAAAAATATGCAACAACCATATGCTAATTGACTTGCATCGCAAAATAAGTGACAACTTAATAATTGATTACCCGGTTCAATATTCAACCACCTGGGTATCCGTATATTCGTAAGCAAATGCAACTGAGCAAGCCATGTCTTAAATTTTTTAGCTAAATTCTCGGGGATTACATCATCCCATTTAAGCTTTAACTCCCAGGTTTTTTGTAGAATAATTTTTGGTAATAATAATACGGGTGCGGTAAATCCTATTACGTCAAAAACTTGATGAGCTTTAGACAATACAACTCGTTTCGTAATTTGCTCGTGTATCTCGGATACTGGGTCAATTTTGCAAGAAAGAGTATCTTTATCCGTATCCCATAACATACCTAAAACAGTGACCTCATCCTCATGTGCTGACTGCTCCAACACCTTAAGAGGAACATTGGATTGCCACCCTCGTAAATTGAAATGTCCTTTAGACATAATTATTTGGGACTCTTTAATAAATTTATCCATATCCACCTCAGAGTTAAGACTCGTCAAACAATTATCCACGTAAAAAGAGGGTCTTAAAATTTCAGCCGATTCCCTTAAATCATCGGAAACCGTATTCAAATGATAGCGTAAAGTGGCTGCCAATAGAAATGGACTGGAGGTTAAACCGAACGCTACACGTTTATGTCGATATGTTACCAGTTGGTCAAAATTGTCTTTCTCCCACCATAGGAATCGTAAAAAATCTCTATCGCTCTCTTGAATTCCGATCATACAAAAAGCTCGTTGTATATCACTAGAGACTGTACATTTATATTCTCTAAACCTATTAAGAATAGAAGGAATTTGGGAAATCAAATTTGGACCCGTAGCTAAACAATCATTCAGTGACAAAGAATTAATTGTTTTAGCAGACGCATTAAAAACTGGTCTAACTTTCGTAGTGGCATTATCCTTAAAAATTGGTCTGTGAGGTAAATAATGTTTCCCACTTAAATTTGCATCTAAATGTTGATCAGTCACTTGTTCAATAATACCAAGGGATAACCATTCCTCAAAAACATCACCGTAATACTTCATTTTATTTGAAGCAATTAATTTCCTTTTGGTGGCTATCGCAATTTTTTTTGCCAAGAGAAAATTCGTTTCTAACTGTTTCTGATCATTAGCCCATGGTAAACATACCTCATGTCGACCTTGTCTATCTATTCGTAAACTGCGTAAAAAATATTTCTCAGTTTCCTGAGAAAGTTGGATCTCCTCAGTCAAAATGGGATCACAAATTCCCAAAGAATCGAGGCGCCACAAATCAGTCAACAAACTATCTTTCGTTAAAAGATTCACTACATGAGATGCAATATTCGTTTGTATAACACTCTCGTGAGTAATGACTGTATTTTGATGATCGCCCTCATTAATGTTCGGCTTGCTGCCCATATTTCCAAAACATCCCATTAAAGTCCATCCAAGTTTACTGTGTATTGCGATGGGGCCAGATGCAGGGCCTGACCATCGCCTAGGCCCACAAGGCCCGGGCCTTGGGTCCATGATTTTAGGGGGCCCCGAAATTGGCTGTAAACCATTTTTGTTTCACAAAAGCTATGTGAATATCTTTTATAACCTGTATAAAATAATTTTTACATAAAAATCATTTCTTATTGATCATGAACCTGTCTTTAGTATCCTAGAGTGTATTTATTCAAATAAACCGTTTAAAAGAGTGAAAAACAAGCTTTTTTAAAAGATAGAGAAAAAAAATTGAAAGGAAGTCTTGACAAATTAATAGTGAGATTAGCAAATGTCGACTCTGAAGTTGTAAATAATGCTGCAGATATTGTCGTCACGGATATACACATTGTTATAGTGAAATGCAATGTTATACATAACAAAGTTTTTTCTTTTTTGATTTATAAATTTGGATGTTGGAAATTTGTTTCTTTATTTGTAAGAAAAAAACTTTTTGAAAACAATATCTATATATTTACTAGGCAATATGTTTTTTTGGGTTAGTCCGTCCGCCTAAACTGCTCAACCAATTTCAATGATCAAGGTGTCATTTTAAAGGAAATAAGCTGTAGATTTGCCAAAACGTGCCAAAATAATTTATTAACACTTTATTAATTAGTTAAATTTCAATATTTTTCATCATTAAGCTACTACAAAGCCTCAATGATTTTGAATATATGATTGGCAACATCCTTACGTATGTAAACAACAAACCGGCTGCTCGGGGGTTCAACCAACCAACCAACTGTTGCTAATTTTAAAGCTATCCTTACGTATGTAAACAACAAACCCGTTGCTAATTTTAAAGTTCTTTTTAAACTCTTCGTTTCAAAGTTAATTTTTTCTGTTTTTTTTTTTTAAGCATTTTTGTATTAGAGTAATTATTATTTTGAAGTATTTCTATCCAGAAAATACTTCGCTTTGGACGTCGTTCTCTAACGGGGCGACTTATCAGAATAAATAAAAGATATTGGGACTTCAATGTAAGCGCATAGCTAATGAAGTTTTAAGTCAGAATGTTGGCGGATAGTATATTTAACTTTCTATTATGAAACTTGTGATTTGGGTGTTTTCTCTATTAGGCCTTACATTTAATTTATAAAAATTTGGTTACATTTTTTATTGCTGGCAAACCTATTTGAGCGCAGTAAGATGTTTTAACCACAAATTCGAGCGGTAAAGCCGCTCAATCCGAGCGCAGCGAGGCGTTTGGGGGTTGGCGAGCGTTAGCGAGCAGGGGGCGAAGCCCCCTAGTTAACATTAATTCATCAACTTTTTCTATATATCATGTTGATTAATTTGACTTTGCCTCGAGTCCGTTTCCAATAAATCACCCGTTTGAAAAAGGGCCCCCGAATGTGTTCGGGCCTTGGGCCTCAACTTGTCATGATCGGGCCCTGGCCAGATGTTAAATTTATAACCTTACCAGTGAGTATTTCTGACAAGTAATCGGCGCCAATCAAAAGCTTAATGTCTGCTTTGGCTCCATCGTTTATTGCGAAATCTGAAATGGGAATATTTAATCTTTCGCATTCTTGCGCAATACTGAAAGAGGAAATGCGATTTATTTTTTAACATATCTGTGGCTGATTTAACACAGAAATAACACATTTATAAGATCTATCAATATTACTTATTTCAGTATGGAAAGATTCGTATAACCTTTCACGCACTTCAATACCTCCAAACAGAGATTGTTGCAATGTTATCTGACTTTTAGATTTAAAATTTAAACTTTTAATTACATCATTACACAGGTAAGAATGTTGCGCTCCGGAATCTAAAATTGCACGTATTAAAATCTCTTCATTACCATTATGTAATCTAACAACTAAGGTTTGTAACAATACATCAGAGAATTGTGTTTCCATATTTAACGTAGTAATTGTAGAACGATCTGGTTCCAGCGTAAGATTTTCCGTTTCTTTCACGGGCAAATCTGGGCATAACGCTACAAAGTGTCTTTTTTTACAAATAATGCATTTATGCTTAGAAAAACATTTATCCGAATAATGAGATAATTTCAAACAAACAAAACATGCGTTTTTTTCCTTTACAATATTCTTTTTCTCTACCAAAGACATGGCAGAAACTGTGTCACAATTCTCTGAAGCATGCGACTTTTCCCAAAAAATGCATTCAGTTTTCTTATATCTATAAGCATTAGAATCATACACATTATTTTTTCCTGACGTACTTAATAACTCATGAGCTACAGGATTATTTTTATTACGGGAGTTATCAACATTTCTATTATTTTGTTTCTTATAATTTACATAATTATTTTTATTAGAATTATTGTAGGGAGCAGTAAGAGGAGTGTTAAAAGATCTGGCCATTTGTATTCTAGCCTCACTTTCTATTTCAATTTTTAAGAAATCCATCAAAAGATCAAGATCAGATTTACTAGTATTAACATCAGCCTTACCTCTGTTACGTTCCCAGGCTCTTATCACTTCACTAGGGAGCGCGGATTCCACTAGCGTTCGCCACTAACTTTTAGAGACTGGCCGCATGACTTATGTTGGAACTTTCCGCGGGCCGCAGATTTATACCGAATGCGCCAATAAATATATTGCTTTACTACATATGTTCAATGTTAGAAAATGTGATAATTACTGAAAATTCAACAATATAAAACAATTTTGAAAACTGAAACAATAATTTAACTTTTTTATATTAATAAAATAACAATTGATATTTGATTCTTGTTTCAAATAATTAAAAAAATAATTTTCTTTACATCGTAAATCAAAGTCATAAAAGAAGTTAATCTTTTGTGACAATATTACTTGACATACACTCATAATCAATAAAGATATTTAAACCATACCTCCTAAATCTTCAATTACGAGACGATGACAGCCGGTCCGCTTTTCACTATCTACTTTGCGTTTAAAACTAGTCTTAGACGCCATTATTGCACTTGAGTCATAGAGATCACGATACTTCTTTTTACGTCAAAACAAAATAGGCCAGTATGCATTAAAACACTCAACTCCTGCCCATCACATTCAGAAAAGCAGAAATCGAATTGTGCCATTCATGAATCAAGGGGGTAGGGTATCATAAGTACAAAACTAATGCTTCATTGGTAATAATTCAAACTATTGCTTTTTTTTTCTCATTTGCAGTCTCAGAAAAAAAAAAAAAAAAGAATTTCCAGACTTACTGACGTTGGCCACTTAAGGGAAAACGTGGTTTTTGGTAATAAACACATACTATTGTAGATAAATTAAAATTATTTCTGCAAAATTTGATTTTTGCTTTTCTGTACTGCCGGCGAGCCAGAGAAAAAGCTGTCGCGGGCCGGATCCGGCCCGCGGGCCACCTAGTGGCTGACGCTGCACTAGAGGGTACAAAAATGCCGCATAATTATTTTTTGTTACATTTAAAGCTTCCAGTGCTCGTAACTGAGTTTGCAATTTATCGTATAAAGTAGAAATATCCGTATTAGTTGTCTTATTCATCACAAGCTCCAGAATATCTCGTATGAACACCTGAATCAAAACTTTGTCTTGCCCGAACCTTTCTTTTAAATAAGTAACTGCATGTTCGTAATTATCTCCACTCCCAGGTAAACTGGAAACGATTTCTCGCGGTTTGGAGTGCTCTTTTGTAGATTGTAGAAGAAGTTGCAGCTTGTATCAATCTGCGGATTGTCATGGATTTTTTTTAAATTGCGCCCAGAATGTGATCCACTTCCTGGGGTCGCCATCAAACTTAGTTGTCTCGAACTCCGGCAGCCGTTGTAGATGAGACGTAGAGGGTGGTCTGCTGAGGTCAATAGAAGGGAATTCGCTGGTCGTGGACAAGGTGACCTGCTGGTTAACTTGCTGGAGAAGTAATTTCATTTTTGTTCTGGCCGTAGACAACTTTTCTCGGTACTCCTCTATGGCATCGTACTCCGTCTCGAATTGCACTTGTTCCACTCCAGTGGTCTGCATCTCTGCTAAAACCGCTTCATCTGCTAGCCTCAGTTGTTCAGCTCTTTCCAATAGCACGTCCATGGAAATCTCCAGTTGCACAGATCCTGTGGTTCGGTCACTAAAAGACCATCAAACTTGGTCAGCGCACGAGTAAGAGATCCTCTACTCGCCGCTCTTCTCTGCATCATTCTCTGCTTCAGATTTTCATGAGACATGATGATCACAGCGTAATTCAATCCAATTAACGTATCACCGACACGTAATTCGTAATACGTAATTGTCAACCGGTTATGCAATCTAGTTCTACGCACAAAAATATTCGTAATCCATAAATTCGTAAACAACAGTTCGTAAGTGCGTAAAGTATTTTCGTAATAGTCTTTGTCTACTCAATTCGTAGCAGGTACCTATATTCGTAGTAAACGTACTGACGTCATCCCGGCAGGGATGCCAATTGTTCTTAATCTTAAATAAATTCGTAAATAATCCAGGATGATGTTGTGTGTCGTATGGGTTCAATGGTACCGCAGTCTTAAAATTGAAACATATATTTATTATTGGGTAACACCGTAAAGAACGGAGCGTCTAGACGCACGTCCGATCTAATTTAATTACGTATACAGAGAGAGAGTTACATGGGAGGGGAAGGGTTTTTATCTTCTTCTCACGCATGCGGGCAGCTGAACACTTATTCGTAATTCCCAACATCACGTATACACAGACAGACATTTTTTCTAGGTCACTTTTCTGAGATCGCGATGTTCCAAAACGAGTAGAAATGCAAATTTTTTTTTTTTTTTTTTTTTATTCTTATACTTTCATTACCCTATGTATTACATATGGGTATTTAAAAGTAAAAATGCACTAAAATAATTCGGATTTAAAGGGTGTGAAAATTGGACAAACAATGCTGGAAGTTGTTTTCAAAAGAGTTCAGGAAGGGACTTCACATTTAAACCAAATCAGAAATGAGCAGAAGGAAATTGAAAAGACTAAAAGAACAGTGTTAGACTTTTTTTGCTCTAATCAAAGTAAAAAACAAAAGAAGTGAAAATAACATTTTTACTGTACGATTATTAATGGTTTGCTTTGCGTTAAGTGTTCCTTCAGAAGTGATCCATGTCTGTTTTTTTATTTTTAAGCTTAATTTTGTATTTAACTAGTATGTATAATCTATCCAACTGGTACTGAACCAGCGCTTTTGGTAAGACATTTGCATTTAATTCTTTTTTAAATATTATATTTAATGTGCATTTCATTTAATCTCTAGAATGTTCATTTTAAAATTAAATTATTGTCGACAAATTAGTATTGTTGCGTGGATGGGTTCGAAAGATTTGAAGCCAAAGCAGATCAAAACTTGCAGAAATTTATTCCAATATAACTCTTCACAGATTCCTTTACAACTCCAGAACTTCTTGTTCTAGTAGACTCAATACAGCTCTATGCACAACAATAGAGCACAAACAGCAGTTCAACTTGACACACAACTGCTAAATCGCCGCCAAAGACAATGCAATACAGTTCGCTTTCAGAACTCTCTGAATGCTCGCTGACAGACAACCAAGTCAGTGACTCCATTCAGTCAGTATCTCAACTAACTCAGTAATTTCAGTCAACTAACGGACTCAACTGACTCAGTCAGTCACTCCATTCAACTGACTAACTCAACTCACTCGGGCTTATATAGGGGAGGCGAACCTTCTTGAAACTTCTAGAGGTAGATATTTGGAGAACTTTCCAGATCGTAGTCGAAAAGTCCTATACATCTACATGGGGACCAAAAATTTCGCCAAATGGTCGCCAAGTTTGGTGACATTTGGCGATTTCTCTCCAATTTGGCGAGATTGCATTACCATAATGGTAAATGCCCCGCTCCTTGTAAAACTCTCTTCCCAGCGTTATCTCTGTAAAACTCGTTATTAAGCTATGAGACCCATATTGCAGGACAGCCAACTTAAGACGAACTATTGCACTGCCTTATGCAAAATGTACATAAATTTTCCTATTTACAAAATTAACACTACGAAATATTTACAAATATGTACAAAAATTCGTAACAGTATGCATTTGAAATAGACGTTTTTGTTTGTTTCCTACTTTAAGGAAAACAAATCCTACTTTTCCTACTTTACAGCAAAAATGTCCTACTTTTCCTACTTTTTAAACTTCAAAATCCACTGGGAGGCTTGAGTACATATTATTTTATTTTGCATTCCAAATTATTATCATAAACTATTTTACACAGTGTATTATAAGTAAGTAAACAACTTTTAAACTTATCTTTTTCTTTGTGTGCCGCCTAATTTTGAAATCGTTAAAAGTGTGCCGCGACAAAAAAAAAAAAAAAAAAAAAAGGTTGAGAATCACTGGTCTGGTCTGATGAAAGGAGGTTCTGCGGTACAGCTACAGTCCAACACCACGTTAACGCGAAGTCGATGGGGCCTGTGAAATTCAAGTTAACCGAATTTTGTGTAAAACGAATAATTTAACGTTAAGTTGTAAGTACGGGGAATTTGTTTTTACTTCTCGTTAAAGGGGTTTAACTGTATATTGCTTCGTGTCCGTATTCGCACTGAATCATCAGTAAACTAGGCCGTAGTTTTACGATAGTGTAGGGGATTTAAACTGTTACGAATTTCTGTATATTTGTAAATATTCCGTAGTATTGATTAAGGAAAAATTATGTACATTTCGTATAAGACAGTACAAGAGTTCGCTTTCTTGTAATGTGTGTCTTGGTGCTTGAAAACGAGTTTTACAGAGATAATGCTGGGAAGCAAGTTTTACAAAGAGAAGGCCATTTAACATTATGGTAATAGCCATCTCGCCAATTAGCGAGATAAAGCCAAGTTGGCGACTGATTTTTGTCGCCAAATTTGGCGAGAAATCGCCAAATGTCGGTCCCTATGTATATATATATAGGGCTTTTCGACTATCTGGAAAGTTCTCCAAATTTCTATCTCTGGCAGTTTCGAGAAAATTCGCCTTTCCTATATAAGTCTGGCCAAGAGTTTGTTGAGTGACTGACTGAGTGGAGTTACTGAGTTAGTTGTCTCTCAACGAGCATTCAGAGAGTTCCGAAAGTGAACTATATTGCATTTTCTTTTGCGGTGATTTTTAGCAGTTGTTTATCAAGTTTTTAATTCCTGTTTTGAGCTCTATTGTTGTGTGAAGAGCTGTATTGAGTCTACTAGAACGAGATGTTCTGGAATTATATCGATCGAAATAAATTTCTATAAGTTTTGATCTGCTTTGGCTTCAAGTCTTTCGAACCCATCCACGCAACAAAACGATCATTTACTTGGGGTGGAGGAGCTTAAACTCGTCACAATAAATTACTACTGCATAGCGCGGGGAGGAATTATTGTCTTATTTAATGTCGTGTTTGGAAAGTGGGCCTTTTTTTCCTAAAATAATTCTAAGATGATAACCTAATTAGCAATCGAAATTCAAACATCTCATTAAAATTAACCCTTTGCACTCGAGCGGCGCCACATGATTGGATGCCGAAATTCGAGAGGACGACTAGGTTTGATGCGGTAATTCGATGCAAGGTCAATGACTGTTAAGTTTCTTTGAAGCGGATCCGCGAACCGAACCAAAAATGCCGCGAAACGTCTCGAGTTGCTGGTTTCTCCTCTAGAAAATGCCATCGAATGCAAAGGGTTAAAAAGTGCTAGGTAGTTTTATTTAGAGTGGTCATAAAAAAAAAACTTCCCTGGTACATGAACACCTAGTATTTCGCTGCATACACTGTTAAAAATTTTGTTCCACCTTGCACCAAAAATTGGTTCCCATTTAGCTGCCACCAACATTTGGTACTTAGTTTCACGATTTAATGGTGCAACCTCGGACCGTAAGCACCATTAAATCGCAAAACTAAGCACCAAATGTTGGTGGCAGCTAAAGGGGAAATTTTGGTGCATGGTGGAATTTTTCTTTTAACCTTTAACTGCTGTAAGCGGTCTAACAGACCGCGAATCATTTTTTGTGGAATGCCCCCCTAAAATATCGCATCTTTGATTTTTATATTAATTTTTCTCATACTATGTTTCATAAACTTTAAACTGATGTTCACCAATTTGTTTGGCGCACTATGGACCATGTGTAGGTCTTGCGCCAAACACCTCAAACCATCCAACCACAGCAGTTAAAGGTTAACAGTGTACTTCACCTGGAATAATGAAAGAAAAAAACTTTTTCAAGCTCAATTTTTTTAATTTTCAAGACGTTTAAAAGTAAACAAACACTAATTATTTAGAGTTATTATACAGGCTAGATGCATAGGTGATCCGTTTTTGTGTTTTTCCCAATTATGATCATTATCACGGAGATAATTATTTGCAAAGGGATGCAAGACCGTTAATGTTTTTTGTTCAAACCTTGACTTTTCAAAAAGGGCAATCTAATTTCCTACTTGAATGTTAATCAATACTTATGCATTAATTTTCAATTCAAATGAATAATTTAAACTCCATATTACATTTTTTTCTAAGTATTTTACCACTTTTTTTAATTTTGTTTTTGAAACCTTTATATTAACTTTGCTTTTGTATGTCTGTCGATGTGAACGGAATCAGCGGACGCTTAATTAACCCCCTTGCCATCATCCAATCGGGCAGAAACTTGGCAGATAGTTTCGATGTCGATTGCAATGCATTCTATCAAATTTTGGGGCAGTTACTGTCACTAAAGGTTGCTTTTATTACGGAATACTTATAAACCAACTTGTCATTCAATCGCATTAAAATGGAGTTGAACCGACCATTGTTAAAACTCTTTCCTGTTGCCAATTTTTTTATTTTTTTATTTTTTGCGTTTCTCCACGTTTTGGAACATTTTGATTTTAAAAAAGTGATCTAGAAAAAAATGTCTGTGGTGGTCAGCATAACTCCCGAAATTAACCTAACGATGTTCAAATTTGGTATGCGGGTTGCTGGTGGCCATGGGACTTACTATTTAGGTTTTCGTCAAAATCGCGCATGCGCATATTATTACCATTCACAGAATCCCAAGCTCATACCTCTGAATAACTGTACCTGTAATCTCATCTCGATTAGTTGAACGGAACGGAAGCTAGAGGTGCATATATCGGCAAGGTTATTTTATGACCATCCTGTAGTTTATTTCAATACCATACATAGTAAAGAGAAAGTAAATTTTAATAATTAATGCTGTACCAGATATCTGATCATTACAAAATTACTTATTCCAATACAACATACAATACTTTAATATATATATTTTTATGAAATTGCTCAAAAGATCTGCTACAGTTATTCGATTCTCATTTGGGTTGGCTGTTTTCAAATTATCTGGCGCCGTCAGCAACACAAGGGCTATAATGCGCCTAAACATTCGTCCTTAGACAAGCCAACATACATTTACAAACATCCATGCCTAACACGAGACTCGAACCCGCAACCTCGCGGTCTAGATTTGGTTGTTGGTTGTATTCAGATTATCTGGCGCCGTCAGTAACACGAGGGCTATAATGCGCCGAAACATTCGTCATTAGACAACAGACAAACATTGCCTTGAGATGCAAACTAAAACTAATATCTACGAATCTTTGACATCCCATTTCACTCAATCGAATATCTCGCTTCGAAATGTGATAAATAACATTTTCCTACTTTAGGGGAAATGAGAAAAAATATTCCCCAACCATACATTATGTAAACACAATTTCCTTTGTTCTCTAAAAAGTCTGCAAGCAATATTTCGACGAAGAACCTTCCAGTGTGGCATGTTTAACGAAGCCTGAACTTGCTTCTCATATTTCGCAAATAGTTTTCGTAAAAAAACAACAACCAAACAATAAAAACTGCAATTTCCCTATCTTCTGACGTAGGGCCAACCTCAACTGAAATCCAATTTCCACCGTTTGGAATTTTTTAAACAAGATTACTTGCCTTTTCAGAAAAAGATATTCGCGAGTTGAAAACAACAAAACAAGGAATAAATCCCCCTACTGACCTCTCATCAAGAAAGTCGAATGAATAATAATTCCTCTTTTGAGATTGACTAAAAGCTTCTTTTCTTTTTTTTTACCTGTTCTTTTTTTTTTTTTGCCATTTTGCCTGGAGGAAGTTTCAGGTACGAAGGTCGAGCGAAAGTTATTATTCGGGCAGAGATTACAGTGTAGCCACAGCCAGTGCTGTTTACGACGCTGTCCAGGAAGGATCGCACCGCAACACTTTTTTTCCCGTTGTTCCCCATTCGGCACCATTTTGCATATTTCCAAATTGTGGGGGAAATTCCATCGCATTGTTCCAAGCCGGTGTAAACAATTGTCGAATTGTGGGGGGAGGGGGATTTCGTGATCCCAATTCTACGACTGAGGAAGGAAACAAAGCCAAGCGTGACGATATGGATATCTTCGATTGTTGTCTCTGGTTCGTGTCGACAAGCAAAATGCAGTTCATTGGCTGCCTTCTAGGGATCCTGAACTGTTTCTCGGCCACAGTTCGTCCGTTTCGTAGACTGTGGGACTGGATAAAGTCCTGAAACATTCCAAAGAGTGCCATCGACGACTATCAGTTGCTTTCTTGTTTTAAAAGACCATTTGTTTTTTTTATTGCGATATTAAGCTTTAAGTTTACTTTTTTCACGAAAAGAAATCTCCCCGTTAAGAAAACCCTCCCCGAATCTCCATGACAGATTGGAAATAGTTAACTTTTAAGTTTTGTGTGGTTAAAAAGAACTGAAGACCGTTTGTTGTATTGCACATCAGGTCCCATTTAAGTTGTATTGTTGGCCCCAATTCGCTCCAAATTCGTGTAATTATCACCTTCTATGTTTGTATGCTAAACTAAAAATTATCTATTGTATATATAACCATCTTCTGGCTGCTTTGTGACTAAAAGAAAAACGCGGGTGGTCTTCAGATAGCTGTTTTTATGTTTGTTTGCCTCCACTCCTCCACAAATGGTCGTTTCAATTTTCTTTCCCATTGAATTCCTCCTCGTTCTAATTTACCACCAGAAGCCATTGCGCAGGTTCCTCCACACCCATCTTCAATATTTCTTATCCATAGATTTCCTTCCGCTGATACTTTACATCATAACCGGATACTGAATCAATTCTGTAGCGGCCGTTATATTGCTTTGCATCACAACTGAATAATAAAAACCTTTGTCCGGCCTCTAGTTGTTGACATTTCCATAACTTGGAAATATCCTCATCTTCTACCTTACATCGAAATTTAGTGCTCTCGGGATTATTTGACGCCAAAATGTATTCCACGACGCCAACGAATTACCTGACTAAGCTCAAAGGATACTTTCCAAAAGAGACCCAAGTGGTCCTTGCCATAATGTCTGCTTTTCACCTTGTTCTGTACGGTTACGCGTTGTCCATACTGACTTTCCTGTTCCCCAGACACTTCCCAAGACACCGAAAAGACATCTCGGACCAGACTGTTTTGATTACAGGGGCTGGGAGTGGTATTGGGAGGCAAATGGCCATCGAATTTTCGAAGCACTGTTCTCGAGTTGTCATGCTAGATCTCAACAAGTCAGGGATGGAAGAGACCGAGTTGCTGTTGGACAAGAAGACCGAGACCTTCTCGTACGAGTGCGACGTCTCGAAGCGAGAGATGGTGTACCAAGTGGCCGGACTGGTTAAGACGGAGGTCGGCAGGGTGGACATTTTGGTGAACAACGCCGGAATCGTGTCCGGGCAGATGTTCCTGGATATTCCTGATGAGAAGTTCCAGAAGACGATGGATGTGAACATGCTCTCTCATTTTTGGGTGAGTTGTTTTTTCTGTAAACTTCTTGGGGAAATTTCTGTACCTACTTTGAAGGAAAATAATCTATATTACCTGGGTATTTGCAACAAATCATAAATCAAATTGAGGGTAAACTAACCTAGTTTTTTTTACACTATTAAATTCATGATCAAACATTAGTGTATATAAATTACACAAATTAAATTATGTTAAAGTTTACAGCTTGGACAATTTCTTATGGACGTACTATATTTTGATTAATTATAAGGCGTGGTATTTAAGAGGGTATATCTCAAAAAATAGTTTTTCTTGCGAATCTCCTTTGTTCACTTATACTATCAATGATCAAATGAATGGTTTTTGTTGGTCATAGGGCGGGTGGAGGGTTATTTTGCAAATTTATTTTTAAATTTTTTTTTGCAAGAATTGAGTTAATCTTATATATATTTAACATTTTATTTCTGAATTTTAGTCAAACAGAGTAATTTCTAAAGTCCTTTTTTACTTCTCCATACATTTTCATTGCCTTTAGTTTCAGTTACTCATATGTTAACATAGGGTATTGAAAGTATTGTTTCGGTACAATTTTTTTTCTTCGATTTTTTGCATTTCTCTGCGTTTTGGAACATCCCGACATGTCTGTGTATACGTGGTCAACATAACTCTCCAACGGATTGACCAACAATGTTCAAATTTGATGTTTAGTGGTGGTCATGGGACCTACTATTAAGGTTTTAGTTGAAATTGTGCGTGGGCATACGATAGCTTCCATTGAAAAGCATGGAAAAATTCACGTTTTTCAGGAATTGCTGAAAAACCGTTCGAACGATTTCAATCAAAATCGCTGTGTTAATGTCTCTTAAGGTGTTATAAACTTCCCCACCTCCTAAAAACCCCTAAAAGTGCTATAAAAGCGTACAATAGTGAAAAACTAATGCCTTGAAACAAAAAGTTCTATTTCTCTGAGCATCGCCCATCAGCGACTGTTTTTTTCTATGTTGCACTTACAAGAAAGAATAATATAAGAATGATCGAAACGTATATCGGAAAAATCGCCCTCCCCCCCCCTCCCCCCTTTTCTTTCTTTCTTTTTTTTTTTTCTTTTTTAAAAGGCTCATAAAAGAATTATCGGCAAAAAATATATCGTCAAACTGGCAATTTTTTCTGAATAAATGATGAAAATGAAAATATAAAAATGGTTAATAGCACTAGTTCACGTCAGTATGTAATTGAAAGTTGTGCGATGTTCCACGCCTTAAGTTTAATAAAAAATTCATTTGATGTTTTTGAAATGTTGCCTCTATACTTTATTTTTGTATTTCAGCTATTTCTATTATATAGTCAAACCCCGTAAGGTTACATATACGTTGGACAATTTTTTTTTTTTTTTTAATTTTTATGCCAACATGTCAAATTTTTGTGAGGATTACAAGAGCAAAAAAAAAAAAAAAAAAAAAAAAAAAAAGACCAAACGGTATTGTGGTTAGCGTGCTAGCTTCTAGACCGCGAGGTTGCGGGTTCGAGTCCCGTGTTGGCATGGGTGTTTGTAAATGTATGTTGGCTTGTCTAATGACAAATGTTTCGGCGCATTATAGCCCTCGTGTTGCTGACGGCGCCAGATAATCTGAAAACAACCAACCAACAAGAGCAAAAAATGTAATGTATTTGCAGTCACAAAAAATAAAAAAATTAAATATTTATTTAATTAATTGAATTTTAATTCACTAATTAAGGCTTCATTGCAACGATGATAAAATAATATCTAATTAATTTTGAAACAAATTTCTTACTGGAAATTAAAGACAAGGTATTGATATACGGGCCCAAGCAAAATATAATGTATAACTTAAATATTTCTTAAATTTTCACATTTAGCATGAAAAGTACTAGAAAAAAATAAAAAATTTCCAAATTTCCAAAAATAAAAATATTTTAAAATTCATAAAAAAAAAAAAAAAAAATTTGCCAAAATTTTTGCAATCAGCTAGGGCCCGTACTCTCAAATGTTATCTAAATTATACAGTTTAAATTTTAAAAATCAGTTAATTAACTCTTAAGACATCACCATTGGAGTACATTCACTCAACAATGAAAAGCAGTTCTCCACAAATTGAGTTCGAGGTTTTCGACAATTTCTTTTTTCCAATATGTTTTAAACGTCGACCTTTACGAAATTGCATGTAATTAAAAAAGTATTTTAAATATAGAAAAGTTATTGGTATAATTTTAAAGAGAATGAATTGGAGAACATTTTGGAATAAAAAAACAAAAATGCCTGTTTGGATTTGTCATGAAATCCCGTTTAAAGCTAAGTAAAAGCATTTCTCCGTACTTAAAACTTAACGTTAATTTATTTATTTTAACACGAACAATTTCGGCGGCCTCATCGACTTGGCATTAACGGGGCTTGACTGTAGTTATTTTATAACAACGTGCAAAAAATTGAACTTTATTTAATAATTTCTAATTAAAAATCGTGTCGGAAGTAGCATTTTACAGTGAGGAGTGCGGGAAAGAAACTTTCTCGCACTACTAGAGATGTGAAAAGTACTTTCTCGTACGCCTCGTGTTCAAGTATTATACACTAGTATTGAAATGACATATTTTCCGAAGAAATTCATTGACTGGAGTTACCAACATTTAAAAATAAATTTATCAAAATATTTTTTTGCACGTGATACAAAAAAATATTGCATGCAACACGTGCAAAAATACTTTTTCTAATTCATTACACGTGGAAAAATACTTTTTCAAACACGGTAAATTGTTTGACTCATGCTAACGCACTCGTCAAATAAGCATTTTGTTGCCATTCGTTTAACATTTTGTACTTCCGCTTTGCATTGTATTTATGCTTGGTGAATCTGGCAACATAACATTTGGATTTGCTTTGGTTTTGTCGTTGGATTACGTTTATTCTAAAAGCTAATTAATATGCGATTATTTTACGTTTAAATTACTCAAGATGTACGAAATATGTCCTGTGTGTGTAGTTACGTGTGTGAGCGTCGTCTTCAATAAACTATGTACCAGTGACTACGAACTATTATTTGAGTAATAACACATTTAATCTCGTTTGAAAATCCAACCAGTTGCATAAATAACTATTTTGACATAAATTCCTTTTAATGAAGGAAAACTGCAAGTTGTGAAAGAAAAAAAAAATCCTATCCATAAGGAAGCTATTAAAATTTCAAAATATTCCTATTAAGTATTAGCAAAGAACGGAATTAGGGAAAAATACCCTCTTTTAAAGACGGGAAGTTCCCTAAAAAGGTCAAGGTCATTAATGAATGTCCAATCTTCAATCTAAACTTATCAAAAGAAGTTGCACGCATAAGTGAGGTTTATTGCAATTTATGCAATTAATTATTCAAATAATCCATTTGATCCATTCGAATTTAAGTTTTAAATGTGGGTGCCCAAAACAACAAGGAAATATTAAGGAAACTGCTACTTATGGAAAAAACAGGGATTAGATAATCGATAAAATATCGATACATGATTTTTAAAAATTTTTTTACTGGATTTTCAATTTTGCCAGAAACGAAATTTTTCGTGGCAAATTTCTACTCCTCATGAATTCATGCCAAAATTGTTTTAATAAATAAATTTTAAAAATTGTTTTTATAAATAAATTATATTATCAATCAGAATAAATAAAATTCATTTGGATGTCAATGCATAAATTCACATTTATTTTGAAAGAAGAAATTTTGAAAAGTAGTTTACCGCATGTTTTGCTGATAGAGATGTTTTTAATATTTAAAATTAGATGCAAATTCCAGGCACACGTTGGTAACAGAAACGGCTCTCTGTTAATGACTACCAATAAATGATCTTATCTTTCCATTTCATTATGTTTTCTCTTTGGTTAGGGTGCCATTTTAACTGTCTCTCAGCCAAGTCCTAACTTTAGTTTGGAAGTTTTTGAAAAGGGAATAAAGAATATCGAAAAAACACATGGAACTACAAAACGGTCATCAAAAAATTAAAATTGTTTAAATAAATCGATATATCGGTGACTTGTATCAAAATTCTTAGAATCGATATTTTAAAAAAAAATATCGATATATCGCCGATCTCTTATTAAATGTGGAAATGAATGTATTTTTGTGCCGTAAAATTCATTCGATAATTTAGTTTTAAATCGATTATTCATTTGTATTGTTTGTCAAAATACTGGTGATTCCGTAAGAGAAATTTCACGGAAATTCAAATGGTATATTCCTCTGATTACTTTGGAAATTTCAATTATTGTTTCCAATTACCATCGTAGTCGTCATCATTATTTTAAGAATAATTAATTTAACGCAGTACCCAGATAGTACAGCGTTATTGTTCAGTGTCGGATACAAGAGTTATGGGAAGGTTGGTCAGTCCATGCCCAACTCAAGCATCTTTCCAAAATACACAATTTTTTTTTTTTATAACAAACATGTCATTCAAAACACAATATCACAAAACTTTTTTTTTTTTTTTTTACCTCTCGGTTCTTTTTTACTTTCAATTACCAATATGTAATACGTAGGGTAATGAAAGTATAGTATTCAGTAAAAAAAAAAAAATCATTTTTGCATTTCTCCAGTTTTAGAGCATTCTGATCTTAAAAAAAAAAAAAAAAAAAAAAAAACGATCTAGAAAAAATGTCTGTCTGTTTGTACGTGGTCAGCATAACTCCCGAACAAATTGATCTACAATGTTCAAATTTGGTGTGAGGGTTAGTGGTAGCACTGGGACCTACCACTAAGGTTTTCGTCAAAATCGGGCATGTGCATAAGGTAGCTGCCATTGAAAAAATCCTGTTTTTCAATGATTGCTAAAAAACGCCTCTAACTATTTTGTTCAAAATCGCTGTGGTAATGCCTCTTAAGGTTTTAAACATCCCCACCTCCGAAATTCTCGTAAAAATGCTTTAATGGCGTAAAAAGTTGAAAAACGAATACCTTCAACTCAGAGCTCTCTTTTCCTTGAGCATAGCTCATCAACGATTGTTTCTTCACCTTTCCGCAGTTTCACTTGTAAGAAAGGATAATATAAGAATTATTGAAATAAATATCGCCAAAATCCCCATTATGTCGTTTTTTTTTTTTTTTTTTTTTTTTTTTTTTAAATTTTTAAATTTTTTTTTTATTAAAGAACAGAAAAAATATCATCAAACCGGCCATTTTTTCTCGATGAATGAAGAAAATATAAAAACGGTAAATGACACAAATCCACATCAGTAATACAGTGTAATTGAAAGTTGTGCGATGTTTCACACCCTTAGTTTATAACATTATATTTCAATTTTAAAACTGTGCATCAACATCTCAAAACTTCTCGTATATTTTACCCAGCACTGGGTAAGATTGTCCAAGATCCGTAGTAACGGCCAGTATACATCGGGATTGGACTCTTTTGAGCCGATATTGGCCAGTAGATTCGTGCTATTGTGGTAGTATTTATGTTGATTTTTCAAGTTTTTTTTTTTTAACAAATCTTTCTTCAAACACTCAAGATGACTTTTCTTTTCTGGAATTCCAACCAAGCACTTATTTCATTACGTTTTAAATACACTTACGTTAACCTAACCTAACCTAGCCTGAACGTAGGGAAAACTTAAGGTGTGAAACACCGCACAGCTTTCAATTAAACTATAGTAATGTCGTGGAATGATGTTATTTATTGTTGTTATATTTTCATTCATTTAGAAAAAATGACCAGTTTGGTAATATTTTTGGCGATAATTCTTATATGGGCTTTAAAAAATCCCGCCAAAAAGGCGAATTTGGCGATATACTTTTCGATAATACGTATATTATCTTTTCTTGTAAGTGAAACAGAGAAGAGGAGAAAAACGGTCGTTGAAGAGCAATGCTCAAATGAAGGGAACTCTGTGTTGAAATTTTTCAACTTTCCAAGCCTTTATAGTATTTTTATGGGAATTTCAGAGGTGGGGAAGTTTAGAAGACTTTAAGAAGTATTACCGCAGTGATTTTGATCAAAATCGTTAGAGCCATTTTTATAGCAATTGTAAAACATGATTTTTTTTAATGGCAGCTACCTTATGAGAATGCGCAATTTGGACGAAAACCGTAGTGGTAGGTCCCATGGCCACCACTATCTCTTATGCAAAATTTGAAAATCGTAGGTCAATCCGTTCTGGAGTTATGCTTACCACGGACACTAGAGGTTGGCGATATATCGATACGACAATATTTTTATCGATATTTAAAAAAAAAATATCGATACAAGTCACCGATATATCGATATTTCCAAACATTTTTAGTTTTTTGATGATCATTTTGTAGTTCCATGTGTTTTTTCGATTTTCTTTATTCCCTTTTCAAAAACTTCAAAACTAAAGTTAGTACTTGGCTGAGAGACAGTTAAAATGGCACCCTAACCAAAAAGAAAACATAATGTAATTGAAAGATAAGATCATTTATCAGCAGTCGTTAACATAGCGCCGTTTCTGTTGCCAACGTGTGCCTGGAATTTGCATCTAATTTTAAATATTAAAAACATCTCTATCAGCAAAATATGCGGTAAACTACTTTTCAAAATTTCTTCTTTCAAAATAAATAATGCATTGACAAAATACATCTCTATCAGCAAAATATGCAGTATCCTACTTTTCAAAGTTTCTTCTTTCAAAATAAATAATGCTTCAAAATAGTAATTTATGCATTGACATCCAAATGTATTTTATTTATTCTGATTGATAATATAATTTATTTATAAACAATTTTGGCATGAAGTCATGAAGAGTAGAAATTTCACAGGAAAACTTCGTTTCTGGCAAAATTGAAAATAAAATAAAAAAATTAAAAAAATCTTGTATCGATATATCGATATTTTTTTCTATGCAACGATATAGTTTTGATATTTATTTTGACCGATATTTCCAACTTCTAACGCACACACAGACAGACATTTTTTCCAGACCACTTTTTTAAAGTCATGATGTTCCAAAACATAAAAAAAATGAAAAAAAAAAAAATCGTTTTTTTTTTTTTTTTTTTTTTCAATCGGAAATATTACTTTCATTAATCTTTTGTTGACAAATAAGTAATTAAAAGCAAAAATTTCACCCCACGTTTAGTCAAATGATGGAGATGAAAAGAAAAATCTGACATCAAAGAGGGAAAACATTTCTTTTGAAAAGGGATTTTCTTACTTCAGGGAAATTCTGTCTTGCCCGTAACATCCCGGTATTTCACAAAATATTATTGCTTCTAATAACAAACTAATTTTCAACAGATTTCTATTATTGAAACTCTCAGTTTTTATTCAACGTTTTTATGAACAAAATAAGTTAATTGAATAAGCAATTTGAAGACTTACACAGTAAGTTTTAAATAAAATTTAAATTTAAAACTTGAAATATTGGATACAATTGAAGGGCCACGGCAAAGAACGAACAGAGTCAAATTTTTCGAAATTCCCCCCATCTGCAAGGTTATAGCAGATAGTTTAAACACACGGAATCGTCTGCTCATATTGTAAAAGTGTTACTGTTAAAAACCATATCTTTATTATTTTTTTCCGTAACAATGTGGTAATTTTTATGAATTTTCTTAAGCAATTTTAAGTTAAAATATGATTCAAAGTAAACTTTCAGAAAAAATTCCAAATGCTTAAATAAAGTTTTAATACTCTAATTATGTTCATCCCTTATTGTATTTATTTTGAAAGGTGACTGAACCATCAAACATATGAAGCTTTTGCATGGCTGCGTCATAGTCAATTCCTATACTCAAGATAAAGAATTAAATACACATTGTGATTGGCTAATGGATAGAAATAGATTTTAAAAAATATATCGTGATTGGTTTCATGCAACTTGAAAATATCTTTGGTATGTACAGATGAATGATGGTTAGGAAAAACGATTTTCATTGTTAAAAGATATTAGTTTTTAGACTTTTATGCCTTTAACGAGTTTTTATGAGAATTTTAGTTATGAGGGTGTTAAAAATACTTGAAAAAGCGTTGCTTTGGTAGAAGAAATATTGAGAACACCAGAGCGATTATGATACGAATAGTTTGAGTCACTTTTTAGAAACTCCTGAAAAGCCTTAATTTGTCAATAACAGGTACTTCTGGAACATTTGCTATTTTAACAAAATCCTTGTTGTCTTGTCCCATAATTAATTTTGACTTGTACACTAAATTTGGACGTTAATGAATGTTGCATGATCCATTCTGAAGTAACGCTGATCACAGATTCAACGAATCAGTTCCGAAAAGGGAGCGTAAGCTTATCTTTAAATGTGCAAATAATTATTGCACAATTAATGTGCTTGCAGGGCAAATTTAAAAGTGATTGTGTGTCAGAGGTCCCATCACTCTTCATTTTATCTGGTAATGGTTATCAAAAATAAAATTCCTTTGCGATAT